>PVHX01002251.1:90837-174216 GCA_004024805.1 Geosciurus inauris
TATTCTCCAACTCCATCCATTTACCTGCAAATGCCATAATTTTATTCTCTCTTATTGCTGAGTAATATTCCATTGTGTATATATACCACAGTTTCTTTATCCAGTCATCTATCAAAGGGCATCTAGGTTGGTTCCACAGTTTAGCTATTGTGAATTGAGCTGCTATAAACATTGAAGTGGCTGCAGCACTGTAGTACGCAATTTTTAAGTCTTTTGGGTATAGGCCTAGGAGTGGGATAGCAGGCTCAAATGGTGGTTCCATTCCAAGTTTTCTAAGGAATCTCCATACTGCTTTCCAGATTGGTTGTACCAATTTGCAGTTCCACCAGCCATGTATGAGCGTGCCTTATTCCCCACAACCTTGCCAACACTTATTGTTGTTTGTGTTCTTGATAATTGCCATTCTGACTGACGTGAGGTGGAATCTTAGGCAGGGCCACTATTTGTTGATGTCCTTTTGCCTCTTTTGTATTACTTTACTATGACTGCCATAACAAAGTGCCACAAGTAAAAGGCTTAGACAACAGAAATTCATTGCCTCACAGTTATGGAGGCTGGACGATGGAGACTCAGATATCAGGATCATGCTCCCTCTGAAGGTGCTAAGAAAGGATCTGGGCCAGGCCTCTCTCCCAGCTCCTGGTGGCTCCTTGGCTTGTGACAGTGTCACTGAACTCTTCACATGGTGTTCTCCTGTGCGTGTCTGTCTCTTCACATGGCATTTGTTTTTTTTTTTTTTTGAACACTGGTTTATTAGATTTGGGTCCCACTCTACTCCAGGATGACTTCGTCTTAACTAATTACATCTGCAACAACTCTATTTCCAAATAAAATCATAGTCTGAGGCTGCCACAGAAAAATTGAATTGAGAGATGCAACCTAAGGATCAGGAAACTGTTCCAACTCATCTCCACCTCAATAGTCATTTGCTTCCCACAAAGCTGGAGATTACTTCTGGGAAACCTCCTAACTTTGTCCGCTGCAGGGAAGCAGCCCACAGCATCAGGAAGAAGACCTTCACTTCCCTTCTGTTTTCCTAAAATGCCAAGTGCTTCTTACTGATGCAACCAAATTGGCTTCTCATACTCCAGCTGCAAGGAAGCCTGGGAGGTGGTGGGCTTTAGTTTTGCAGGTCTTAGAGTACAAAAAGCCACAATACAAGGAAGTGGACTTGGAGTTCAATGCCAAAGCACTTCCTCAGAGACTCGAGTGATCCTGGCCTGTTCATTCATCTTTAGAACTGGCAAAAAAAAAACAAAACAGATTAAGTGCCTTTCATTTGAGGGTGGTTTCCTGAATGTTATTAAGGATGATCTTTTCTCTGGACCTTTTAGTTTACCAAAGAAGAAACTCTTGATCTCTAGACAGGGTTATAAGCCACTTACAAGCATTTGGGGGGCTGGAAAGGCCAACCGTAGGTATGGGGTCCAGCTCATGCTGCCTCCCTCCACTTGAAGTCCTTAAATTAAGACTTTAACCTAAAAAGTGGTTTTTAACCTAAAAATTCGTGTTAATCTAACAATCAACTCCATAATAAATCTTAGTTTCTTTTAATATAAAAATACTGTTTGCTGAATCTTTTGGTGAGATACTGCTCCAGAAAAATGTTCCATGCTTAATCTGTGGTTTAAAAACTGCCTCCTGATAAAAGATACAGAAGGCTCCACCCCCAGGTATATGTCTCTTCCAGTTTGAGAAATACAGACCTGGGTTGTTTCTCTAATATTCTAGGATCCTTCAACTATTTTTCTCTTCTAAGTAGGAAGGTAAAAATGAAAAACAGCAAAGGAAAGGAAAAGAAACTGGAGGAGGAACAACCTGCCTCCTCTTTTAAAAATAAATCATAGGAAAAAGCAGGAGTGGAAAATTCAGAACAGTGATCAATACTTAGAGAAAAGAAACCAAAAGGCCATGTTTTATTGCACGATCCATGCACTGCGAGTGAGAAAGTAGCTGGCTGTGAACACAGGTTTCCAGGGCCAGGAGGAGGTAAAGACAAGCCCTCTTTTCAATAAAAGGAGCCCGTCAGAGCCTACTGAAAGTGAAGTTAGTGCTTCTGAAAAATGCCGTATCCTGCTCTGGGAAGCTCCCAGCGTACACTTTTTTACTGCATGGACATCAGACACAACAAATCAGAATGGCTGATGGTGACATGTCCAAGACACCTACCACAAGGCTGAGTGCCAGGCTGGGTAAAATCAGATGGTATAGACTCATGCAAGCCAGTGACCAATGGCTCCAATCTAAAACAACAGCCTCTTCATTGAACCATTTCCCTCCTCAAGGTCTAGATCAAGTCCCACTACATGCTCCAGTCCTTACAGACAGACTCCTTCTCTGAAAGGGTGAAAGCCGCATCACTAGGGCTGTATTTTCTTGTGTGTGCCCTCCAGCGAACCCTTAAAGCCACGCTTCATTTCCCCCATTCCTTACCACCCATCACCTAGCTAGCTGTGGGGATGCAGCTCATAACCAGCCCATTCAGTTCCCTGGCGTGGTAGACGTAACCTTAGGGGAAAACCATTTCCTCCAAGTTCCTAGAGAGTAAGATAACAAATAAAAGGTGCAGTGATACTTATAATTTAACCAAGGCTACCAGACATCTGTAGTCCTTTTAATCATTATAAAAGTAACACGTTTGTTTTGGAAAATTTGGAACATACAGAAAATTATTTTTTAAGTCACGTGTATTTTGGTGTATTTCCTGCCAGTGCAAATAGGCACACAATTTTTAAGGAAATTGGAATCATACCACAGAGTTTTCTATGTTTCTTTTCCTGTATTGTTTTATGGGGACATTTTTTCATGTTGTTAAGTATCTTTCACAAGTGTAAGTTTCTATGGCTGCCATGTGATGTGCCTTGCTGTATTGCCCTATTGTTGGACATTCTGGACATTTCCTGATCCCAAGGGATCCTTGGAGAACCCCATCCTCTGCAGTCATGTCCAGGCCTATGCTCTGCCATTTAGGTCTATGATGTGTCTGCACAAAACATACTCAGATCCTGCCTCAGCAGCTTCTCTACCAAGCTCCTCCCCTGCCCTCTCTCTTCCTCCCTATGTTCTTAGCCCCAAGAGACAAAGCTATTCCTTAGGATTCTCACCTCTGTCCCCACAGACTCTCATCCACACTGTTGTACCCAGCCTGCCTTCCCAAAGGCCCCAAGGATCCAGGCACCCTAGGGCTGGAGCCCACTTCTCAGTTTTATCTTTCTTGTCCTCTTTACAAGTATTAGACCTTCAATCACGCCCTCCTTTCTGGCTCCCTCCCCTCCCTTGCTGCCATCTTTCTTCTTCTCATTTTCATCTCCATCCCCAAAAAGGGGCATGCACTCCAGATCTTGTCCTCAACTCTCTTTTCTTGACCAGCCTTGCCACATCATGGGAGTTGATAGTGAGAGCTGAGTATGATGGTGTCCGGGGCTGGGAATCCCCTACATGGTATAGGTGACCCAAACTCACCTATCCTCTCCAAGAAGCTTGAACTGAAGCCTCCAGAGCCTCTTCCATCGTGGGTGGTATTATAGTTTGGAAATGAGGTGTCTCCAAAAGCTCATATGTAAAACACTGCAAGAAAATTTAGAGGTGAAATGATTGGGTTATGAGAACTTAGCCTAGTCAGTGCATTAATCCAGTAGACAGGGTGTGTCTGAAGGAAGTAAGTCACTGTGGGTATGCCTTTAGGGTTTATATTTTGATCCTGGTGAGTGGAGCTCTCTCTCTGCTTCCCTGCCATCATGTCCTGAGCTGCTTTCCTCAGCTGCTTTCCTTCACCATGCCCTTCCACCTTGAATTCCTGCCTAACCTCAGTCCCTGAGGAATGGACTTGGCCATCTTGGACTGACATCTCTGAGACCATGAGTGACAATAAATTTTTTTCCTCTAAAATTGTTTTTGTCAGGTCTTTTGGTCAGGGATGTTGGGGGCTGAGTAGAAAGAGCTAGTTCCAGAGCAAATAGCCACAGCCCTAATTTCTAAGCAGGAATGGCTGCTGGGCTAGACAGCCTGGGTTCACTTTCTAGCTAGTTTTCTATATCTTTCTGCTTCAGTTTCCTCTCTTGGAAAATGGAGATGAAGATTAATGAGTAACACTTAGAAAGCCCCCAGCATGTAGTAAACATTTAGTAAATATTAGATATTTTACCAATGTTCAAATCCTTGTCTCAGTGAAATAAGGAGGCCCAAAAGAATCCTCAACCCCTCTTCTTCACTACTGTCTCCAGAACAGAGGGAATCCCAGGGATCAGGGAGGGAAGTCATGGTCCAAATACATCAAGGAAAGAAAGATTTTGAAAGTTTCTTTCCAAATCTTAAATATATGGGTTTATAAAAGTGTGTCTGTGGCCTGTCCATCACTTACACAGGATTGTGAGATCCTTGCAGACAGGGTGATGCTGTACTCATCTTTACATCCCCCACGCAAGGCAACCTGTGCAGAATAAGTTCAATAAATGCAGCAAGTGCAATATGCTGAGGATGGTGTTAGAAAGAAAAATAAAAATAAAGGAGATGAGAGTAAAGTCATTAATGTTTAAAATTCTTCACCAACCTAAGATGTTTGCTTCCTGATACGTGTGGAGCTCCAGCTGCTTGTGCTGGAGAGAACAAAGAGTTGTGCATTCTCAAAAACTCCTTTTGTTTGCCATTATCCCTACTGTTGACTAGAAAGGAAGTGAGAGTATGGTGAGAGAGGAGTTTGTTTCAGTGGACATGATTTTAAGATGTTGAAAAATGAGTACCACTGGTTATTATTAAATTAAGCACAGAACTCCAGTGATACCTCTGTACGTATTAAGTAGTTGGCTATGTATTAGCTGGGCAGAAAGCATTAGAGCATTTCTGTAATAGATGAGCCAGAATTTGTGAAACAACATCTCAGTTTTAGCCTCAGGGTTAGCAAAGTGGAGAAAATGATGCACCTTGCTTGCTATGTACATAGGGCTGGCCCTCATCCAGATGCTGAAATCAGTGAGGGTCTCCTAGCCTGCCTTTGTGGATCCCTTGCTGTCTTTGATGTTGGCCCCTCCCATTGTTGTCTTCCCAAAAGACATACAAGTTCAGAAGTCCAAAGTCCCAAGAGACCATTCTTCCAATCCTTGGTTTCTTTGGTAGGTACTGGGGCAATTAATTTAACTTTGACTGGATTTCCAGGCCCTTCCATATGAGATAAAAGAGTGATGCTTTGCAACGAGGAAGGGACAGGGTTTGAATCACCTGGAACACTCTCCTCCAGGATGTGGAGTTGAATGGCACAATTAATTCTGAAACAAACACCCTGACCCCATACTGTCCCATAGTTCCCTTCAAGGAGCAACTTCCTAAGGCTGTAAATTGCTGGTTTCCTCTGCCAAACAAAAGAAAGAGTTCTTGTCTAATTCAAATCTTGTCCACTGATGCCTGCCAAAGCCTTTAATGAATGTTCCGGACTTCTCAATATTCTCTTGGAAATGCTAGCAGAGCAGCTGGTGGGGCAAGTGATGGGGGAGGACGTCATAAATGTCCTTTTGAAACTTGGTGAGGCAAAGATGGCCTCCTTCCTGATACCTCACCTCCATGTCAGAATAGGCTCTGACCTCGTCTGGTTTTTGCTAAGGAGTGGGGTTTGGATGGCAGATTATATCTTCTATGTCTACACCTCAGCTGTGTATTCACAACTTCTGGGGAAATGCAAACATCTCTGAGTGCCTAGGACCCCCTTCTGATCAATTATATCAGAATAGCTACAAGTGGAACCCAGATGTCTGCATTTTTGGAACTTCCCATGTGATTTCTATGTGCAGCCAAGATTGAGAACCATCCCCAAGGGTTCCAACATTGCCTCTGCTTTTGAGACTCTGCTTCCAGACAGTTGGCACCTGAGCTCCAGAAATCCCTCTTATCCTATAGCTTCCATCTCCTGGGTGTAGATGTTGCCCTCAACAAATACTTCATTTATTCAAGATAGATTCATTGTCTCTACCATGTGTTCACATGTGGACATATAAAATCATTCATCACATCCAGTCCTGGCTGTGCAGACGACCAGCAGTGAAGTGGAGAGACAAGACACACCAACATAAAAGTTAAAAGAGTAAAGAAGGAAGTAAGTAGGATCTCAAAACATTTTGCTGCAGCCACTTGTCAAATGTACACCTAGTGTGGGGTTTTAGAAGAAAGGGAAGTTGTTGGACACAGTAGCACATGCCTGTAATCCAGTAACTCTAGAGGCTGAGGCAGGAGGATTGCAAGTTTAAGTCCAGCCTCAGTAACTTAGCAAGGCCCTAAGCAACTTAGTGAGACCCTATCTCAAAATTAAAAAAAAAAAACAAAATACAAAAGAGCTGGGAGTATAGCTCAGTGGTAAAAAATTAAAAAAAAAAAAACAAAATACAAAAGAGCTGGGAGTATAGCTCAGTACCAAAAAAAAAAAAAAAAAAAATGAAAGAAAAGTGTTACAGTTTGGATGTGAGGTATCCCCCAAACGCTCACATGTGAGACAATGCAAGAAGGTTCAGAGGAGGAATGATTTGGTTGTAAGAGTCTTAACCCAATCAGTGATTTAATCCCCTGATAGGAATTAACTGAGGGGTAACTGAAGTGGTAGGGTGTGGCTGGAGGAGGTAAGAATTGAGGTGCAGCTTTGGGTATGTATTTGTATCTGCGAGTGGGCTCTCTCTCTGCTTCCTCATCACCATGTAAGACGCTTCCCTCTGCCAAACTCTTCTGCCATGTTGTTCCTGTCTCACTTGGAGCCCTGAGGAATGAAGCCAGCTGCCTATGGATTAAAACCTTTGAAACTGTGAGCCCTCAGTTGTGCTGGTTGGGCCATTTAGTCACAGCAATGAAAAAATTGACTAAAACGGAAGGAAAGGAAAAGAAAGAGTAGTTATTTGGGTGATCCCAGGAGGTGTCAGTAAAGATGTGGGTCTTAAAGATGCGGAAGATTTGAGTAGTAGAAAGAGAGATGGGGGGTGGGGGAAACAGAGATCTGGAGATGACTCCCCCAGATAGGCAGAGAGGCCCAGGCAAGTCCAAGCTAGGCTTCACTATGTCAAGGTCCTCTTCACTTCTGGAACATGCTGTCATTTTAGTAATAGGATATCTAGCCTGAGAATCCAGAGACACTTGGAAAGAGAATTGCACTGTGGGTTAGGAGACCAGATGAGGATGGACAATTCTCAGTCCTTTTGGTTCTTGGTCTCTTAAATGTGAGATGGGAACTAAGAAAATTTTAAGATCCTCTTTCCACCTGAAATTTTCTAATTCAGGTCCCCAGGCCATGCAACACAGACTCCCTTTAAGATAAATTTTAGTGGGGTAAAATATATATACAATAAAATGCACTTAAGTGAACACTTTGATGAATTTTGACAAATTTAGATAGCCATGTCATCACCACCACAATCAAGGTGGAGGACATTTCCATCACTCTAAAGTCTCTCTCTCCCTTTCTAGTCAATTGTCACTTCCTGCCACTCTAGCCTCAGGTAACCAGTGATCCACTCTTGGTCATTATCAGATTTATCTCTCATAGTTTAATAAATGTAATCACATAGTCTTTTGTATTGGAATTTTTTCTTTAATATAATGTTTCAAACTCCATGCACCATCACCAGATTGGACAGAAGGGAGTCGGGTGGGGGAAGGCAGCAGGGATGGGAATAGGAAAGATGGTAGACTGAATTGGATATCACATTCCTATGTTCATATATCAATACACAATCAGTGTAACTCCTTATCATGTACAACCACAAAAACAGGAAGTTATACTCCATGATGCATGATATGTCAAAATACATTCTATTGTCATGCATAATGAAAAGAACAAATAAAAATTTAAAGAAAAAATTTATTCACCAGTATGTATCAGTCCATTCCTTTTTACTAAAATATTTTTTTAGTTGTCAATGGACCTTTATTTTACTATGGAACCCAGTGCCTCACACAGGCTAGGCAAGCGTTCTACCACTGAGCTACAATCCCAGCCCTAGTCCATTCCTTTTTAATGCTGAATGGATATACCACACTTTTTTATACAAGTCTTCTGCTGATGGATACTTGGGTTGTTCATAGTTTGGAGCTATTTTGAATAAATCTGCTGTGAACTTTTATGTATAATTCTACATGTAGACATGTGTTGTCATTGCTCTTGAGGAAACACCTAAGAATGGAACTATTTATGTGGTTGGTGTGTGTGTGTGTGTAAACATTAACATTATTAAATATTTTCAAACTGTTTTTTTAAAATATTTTTTTAGTTGTAGATGGACACAATGTTTTTTTTTTATTTTATTGCTTTGTATGTGGTGCTGAGGATCGAACCTAGGGTCTCACGCATGCGAGGCAAGCGCTCTACCACTGAGCTACAATCCCAGTCCCTCAAACTGTTTTTTTAATGGCTATTCCATTTTTCATTCCTGGCATTAATGTAGGAGTATTCCATTTGCTCTTTATCATTGCCAACACTTGGTATTGTCACTCTTTTTAATTTTAATTCTTTGCGTTCTATTTTGATCCTAGATTGTGGGCTATGTCTACAGAGAAAGGGACTGAGGTGACCTTGGAGCATTTAATGGGACCCCTATATTATACTGTTTGGATACAAGATTGGTTCAGCCCCAGGGAACACAGATGACCTGGTGTTCCTTCAGGTCCAAATGTGCTGGTTGGTTTCACTAGAAGCCAAGACCAGCTGAGCCTGATGAGTTGATTCAATCTTCACCATGAGGAAAGCTTTAGGACCCTCTGCAGCCTGATTTCACAGTCCCAGCACCCTGGTCAATGCCTGTTGGGCTCTCCTAGGACTGCTGACACATTTGTAATGAAGAGAGACTTCCTTTGGGTTCCAGGATGTTTTTCTTCCCACTCATGCCAACCCTTTTATTTTGTAACATGCTTTAATGAGGGAGGATGAGAAAAGAAAATGAGTGCCAGATGTATCTGGAATGGGTCTGAACAATAATTACATTCTGCAGTGAAATTAAAGGAATGCTTCATTCTGTGTGCTTCTGAAAGGGCTGGCAGGAAAGAACTGTGTGTCCCTGAAAGCATTATTCAAGGAGCACAGCTCAAAATTCTAGCAGGAAAAGAAAGCCAGAGCTTAACATAACCTTGTCTTTTACAAAAGAAAAAAAAAAGAATTAAAGCTCAACAGAGTGTGAACATTCAGATTTGTCTCACAATGGATTCTTCCCCACACTATATTTTAAAACTATAAGGGAAGATGATGTGATAAACCCAACCTCCTTAGCCTTGGGGGAATTTGAATGGTGAATATTGGTCAGATGTGTCCCTAGAGCTCTGAGACTGCAGGTCTCCAGGTGGGCAGCTGTACCTTGAGTACTACTAAAGACAATAAGCTGGAGCTGAATTTGAGCTGCACCTCTGGTCTTGGAGGGTGACTACCAGATGGCACAGTGCTGTTGACGCTCCCAGGGAAAACTAGTGTACCCATCTAGTCCAGATGTTCCCTTGAGAAGTTGTATCCTCTGCCTTAACAGTCCTATATTTCTTCTGCATTCCTCCAAAGGCTGTCTGCTGTGAACTTTTATGTATAATTCTACGTGTAGACATACATTGTCATTGCTCTTGAGGGAACACCGAAGAATGGAACTATTTATGTGGTTGGTGTATGTGTGTGTGTGTGTGTGTAAACATTAACATTATTAAATATTTTCCACTCTGTCCACCCTATGTGTGGGCAGCAAAAGCCAACTTGAAGTCTCCACTGGTTGCTGCCCATCCCCCTCTGCACAACAGTCTTATATCTACCCTGACACTTTGTGTGGATAAAACATCCCTGAAACTATAGACTCAGCTTCCAGGACCTGGCATTTCTTAGGAGTGACATGGAAATGTCCTCTCCCTACAACCTATGCCTATAGATTCCTGTGGAGATGTTAAGGTCTGTACCTTCAATACGAAGCAGAAAACACATTTTTAAGGACCTATTTTGAATCAGATTTTCTGAGTTCAGATTGTACGCCTTTTCTATTAGGATTCCATACAGAATCATAACCAGTAATATGTACTACATATGTATTACAAAAAATTGGCTGACATGATCATGAAAGCAGAAAAATCCCCCAAACTGCAGTACAAAGTCCTAAGAATCAGGAAAGCCCAGCGTGAAAGTTCCAGTCAGAGTGAAGGCAGGACACCAAGGGAATGTACTCTCTCTAGCTCAGCCTCTGGTTCTGTTGAGTCCTTCAATGGATTGGACAACATCCCCCTCCCCATGGCAGTCTGTTTCCTCAGTCTTCTGATTTAAAGGTCAATCTCATCTAGAGGTACACCCCACCCCCAGTGCATACCCAAAATAATGTTTAACCAAACATCTGGCCACCCCAAGGCCCAGTCAAGATATCACATAAAATAAACCTTCAGAATCTTGAACAACGTTACTTCATCTCTCTGTGCTGCAGTTTTCTCATCTGTGAAACGGGTATGATGACAGCAACTTCCTTCCCACCGGATTGGTGAGAAGTTTAACAAGACCAAATGTACAAAATATCTAATGGATTCTTGGAATGTAGTAAGTACCCCAGCTCCCAGGGAGGAGAGAAGTAGGAAAGGAGCAAGTGAGACATAGAGAAGCACTTCCTGGGCTAACGTCTACCTTAAACATTTTTCCACCTGAGACTTTAGTGTTCCTTCTCTCCTACTCACTTTCTCCTTTACACAGTTCTAATATATACATGTAAAAAGGGCACCAGAGATTCCTCTGTGCAACATTTTCTTTACCTCCAATTTTTGCAATCTTTCTTCATTAAAAATCTAAGTGTTCCACTCAGACTTTCTAATCAGACAAGACAGAGAGAGAACTGAGAAAGTCATGGGGACATTGTCATCTGCAGCCTGGATGTTTGATATTATGGGGATGGGATGACTGTCTCCCAAACCGTCTAACTGCTGTTGACAAAACAAGGAGCCCAAAGGCATTTCCCCCATGCTCTTGGAGCTGCTGTGCTTATTCAATGACCATGGCATAAAACATCCCCATGAAGACAGTCATGCGGTAATATTGCACGCTGAAGATCGTGCCTTTGATACAAGCCAGAGAAGCAAGAGGAAGCAGTGGAGGAAATGGTTTATGTGAAAGAGGTCTCCCCTTTACACACAAATATCTAAAAACTATTAATTTGGGGCAGCAGCAAGGAGGAAGTACATGAAGGGGAAATTGATTTCTATTTAAATGGTATGTTTTCATCACCTTTCTTCGGAGTCTGAGCATTCATCTTTGAGTACCTGTGTTAATTGATTTCAAATGCAATTCAAAGGAATCACTGTAGAATAATAAATCTCAGGGCAAAAGCCTAAAGGAGGGAACTTGAACAAGAAAGGGATGTAACATGTGGCATTTGAAAGGTGTGTCTGTGTCATCCTGGGGTGAACTTGGGAACTGTTCTCTGATGAGAGGTGGGAGAGTCTAGGCGCAGGAGCCTCTTAGTTGTTTGTGTAATGGATATCCTCTTGCAGAGGGTGTCAACTTCTGGGTCACAGACTGTGGCTCAGGTGGCCTATCCCCATGCATGATGTGAACTCTTTAAAGGAGGAGGGTGCTTATGTGTCTACACTCCCTCTTCTTTGCTGTCCTGTTGCCTTCTTTCCCATGGGTCCCCATAGACCTGGTCTTGACAAGCCACTTCTTAAACTTGATGTCCATTCTTCCCCAGCAGACTGCCACTTTGGAAGGCATGTGGTTGAGTGAGTCCTTGGAAGGTATGACAGAGTCACACTAGAGACCCAGAACCCTACAGTGACCAGAGGAATAAATTTCGCGGTGGTGGGAATCCAAGCTCTGTGACTAGCTACAGGGGGAAAGTGGACCCTTTGGATTTTATCCAGGTGATCCCCTATGGGTGCCTGGCCACCTGTGCTAGAGTCTTACCATTGATCATCCCTGGGAGGGCTAGAGGAGGTGGCATAAGACCTGGGCTGCAAGATTGTATAGGAAGAAAGGGCTCCACAATGGCTCTTACTCAGTGGCCATGCAGCGGGTTTTAATGTTCTTTTCCTGGGCAGGAAAACAGTACATAAGAAGGAGAACCACATATCCATGAAAACGTCTTGTGCAAAGAACCTGAACAATCAAAAAAGTAAAAGTAATGTGCCCACTCCTGAAAATAATTCATGAAAGCAAGGCCCAATCTCTGAACATTGGGTCAGCAGGTAGCCTAACTTGGAAGGAAAGAGCAGATGGTGTGGTGAACCTGTGGGAGCCCAGAGGATTTGGAATTGGAGGCTCACACCCCTTTGGGACCAAAGGTGTCCTGGTGGGCTTGTGCAATCACTGGCTGCCATGTTCATACAGGGCACGATGCCATCCACATCAGCATCAAATCTTTATAATTACCCATTCAACATTCCCAGAACTCTGTGGTGGCAAAACTACTCTCAAAGCAGGACAGAATTGTCTCCAAGGGTTTGTCTGTACATGATTGAAGAGCAGGAGTTTATTTCTGAGAATTAACAGTTCTATCCAGAATGGATCTACTTAACCCAGAAGCAACATCTGTATAGGATGAAAACACAAAGCCATTGCAGTCAGGTTGGGCATAAAAGCAGTTAATCCAAATTTCTAATGCATAGACAAAGTGTCCCAAGACTGAATTATTAATAGACCTGATAGTCATTCTTTATGGCAAGCATTTCAATGGTCATGCAAATATATTTTAAAATAAAATGATCATTTCTGTATTATGCAACATGAAAGGAACTAGGTCCTCATGGCCTACATCTCTCCCATTGCTACCTCATCCATCCATCCATCCATCCATCCATCCATCCATCCATCCATCCATTCATTTATTCACAATCTGTGCCCTCACGGAGTTTACTGTTTGCTAGGGGAAGGCAAATATGAAGCTGCTAAGCATGTCTCCCCTGCTACAGGGATATGATAAGAGAGATTTAGAGCACAAGTCCAGCTCCACTGGCAAAGCCAAGTCCAGCTTTCATTTGCCCCCAGCCTGTCAAGATGTGGTTTCTGTTTCCGTCTCCCACCTGCCAACCGCCCATGTGGCCTATTGATTTCCGACCTGCCGTGACGTAAAATGACACGGTCGTGATATCATTCGCTAGAAGGCTGACAAAGGTGAGAGAAAAGCCTTCTGGCTCGTGCTGAGAGTTCCTTCTCTCACACCCACTGTCACTGCAGTGGCAAAGACACCCCACAGAGGGAGGAAGAGAAATAAAATTTCCATTGGATCCATTGATCTCCCCTCTGAACAATTTAATAGGAGGGAGGAGAGGCGGCAGGAAAGTGTGCTTACCCTTTGCTCTGACTCACTTCTGAGGGTTGTGGACATCCCTAAGTAAACCTGGGACTAGCTATAGCCATACTCCCTGCTTGATAGTCCCTTGGTGACAAATCTCTGACTCTGTAGCCCCCCCAAAAAGAAAAAGAAGGCGAGAGATGATCCAAAAAGGAAAGAACAAGCATTAAGAGGCAGGACTTGGCAGTGTCTACTGGGCGATGGGAGAGACGGATGTGGTTGGTGTGGATTGTGCAGCTTCTCCCTTCTGAGCACTAGCAGGGGAGGTGCGACTCACAGCCAAACTCGAAAGAGAGAGAGAGAGAGAGAGAGAACGAACACACAATGGCTCATCCTCCTCCTGGTGAAGACCAGCAGGCACCAGGGAATGTTTGCCAGTGAGTTTTGTCACCTCATTGCTTCACTCCAGGGTCTGCACTGGGACAATGGCAGAGCCCTGAGCTTGTGTCCTTGGTTTCCAGTTCAGAGTTTTATCACACTTTACGAATCTCCAGTGTAAAAATCCTCCATCACACTACAGCACACCTGACAGGGAACTAGGGGATGGGAGGGGAGGCTCTGTTCTTACTTGAGGGTAGGGAGCAACCTGGACCAAATGTCACTGAGTTCCACAGAGGCCTCTGGGAAGAGTCAGTACTGGCCCTCGCTGACAGGAGAGGGCTTTGACCTTGTTCCTCAAAGACTTCTCCCCAATCTAGGTAGCCTCTCTTCCAATCTCCTCTCCTCTTGCCCCTGTGGCCATCACAGCCTCCTAGAGGCTGATCTTGGATCTCTCGTTTGTCCTCCACCAGGCCACCATTCAAGGGCAAACTATGTTTTAACTATACTCCAAGCCTGGAGATGCAGGGAGGAAGCTTAACCCAGGGGTAGGGACTTGCTTGTGGATGCCAGAGGACATTGTAAATATCTGGGCCCTCTGGTGGTGCTAAAGACACACAATATAGCTGATCACTCATGAGCAGCTGGTCTGGGGGTCCTAATTGCATTAGATATTTCTGTAGTTGAAACCTGCAGGATTCCTTACTGTTTGTCCCCAGTGAGACAAATGAGCATGCTTGCAACCAGTGGCAGAAAGTACCAGAATGATGCCCCCTAATTGTAGGTAGCCGCATCATGGTTCTCAAAGCTTACCGTTGCTACAGAAAGCCCCAGAGTAAGCTTCCTATGGTGGTGAAACTTTAGAGATTTACACACAGTTCTCCTACTGCCCTCAGGGCTGCCCTTCCTTGGGCCCAGCCTCTTAGTCCTTCCACTGGTCTTCAGGTCCTGTTTATGCCAGGTTTGCTTCAGGGGTCACAGTTAGGACCACGTGACCCCATCATGCAGAGGTCATTTCAGGGGCAAGTGAAGGAAACCAAGGAGCTAGTCTCTCCACCTCATTCATCTGGGGAGACCGTGGTTCCGATTTCGAGGCTTTGGTAGCTATCCAAGTGGCACTTTTTTCTCCTTTGTTGCAGTTGCATCTTCAATGTCATCCAATTCAATTACTTCAACAGATACTTGCTGGGCATTTATTATATGTTAGGCTCTGAGATGACAGTTATAAACAATCTGATCTAGGCCCTTCACCTCATGGAACAATTCATATAAAAGATGAAAGGGGATGTAGGCAGGGCAAAAAGACCTTCTAATAGTGTGAGAAGGACATTGGCATGGGAGGCAGAGGTTGCAGAAGGACTTCAGAGCTCCTGGTAGAGGTCAGTGAGTAAGAAGTGATGCCCAATCTAACACCTGGAGTGTGAGCTGGAGTTAGCAGGCTAAGGGAAGGGGAGAAAGGAAGGAGAGCGGAGGTACAGGAAGATGCAAGAACACAGGCAAAGCACCATGAGGGACTACACAATGTTTAGGATGGCTGGAGCTGGAGGAAGTGGGGCTGGGAGAAAGCCTGGAGAGATCATAGGGGTGTGTAAGGAGTATATACTATAGACATGCCTGGACATGCTGGTGCTCACTAAGTTGGTGGCCAGAAGGAAGAGCAGTCATTGACATGCTTAGTCATGCCCACTTGCAATCGATAAGGGGCTGAAAGGGGCACCAGCCATAGGCATGCTTAGCAATGACTGGTTACAATTGATAGGGAGCACAGCTCCATGGACATGTGCAAAGAACATGCCCAGTTGCAATTACATCATCTCACTGGACATAACCAATGGACATTGACTTTCGCTGAGTGTAACCAATCATCAGCTCACACCAGCAACTTGGAACTGTATTTAAACTGCTTGCCCTTGGGGCTTTTGTTCCAAGGACATCAGTGAGACTGGCCGCCTTGCTGTCTTTCCCTGGATCCTCCACCATTCCCTGATGTGCAGACATCAGCCGAAGAGAACCACCAGACAAAGACAACATCTGCTTTTTGGCCAAGAGAAGTCGCACAGCACTGGAGGTATTTGGGGGCTTGTGGTTGCCCTAGGATTGTGTGAATTGCTTGTAGTGTCTAGTTGACCTAGGATAGTGTGACTTACCTATAGTGTCTAATTAGTGCGCACTGAAGGCTGGTTGGGGTGCTCCAGCACACCTAACACTTTTTGCATTAATTGTTTATACTTGATGATTTGTGTGATTGAATATACATTAGCATTTAAAGACAATCCTCCTCCGAGTAATTATTAATTGCGCCTCGCGACAGGGTGCAAACCACAGAGGCCTAGAAAGGCTGACTGGGAGGTTGGGCTTTGTCTCTCCAGGGACCCTGAGAGACTAAGGGGAAGTTTCAAAATTAGGGAGCAATGGACTTAGATCTGTACTTGAGAAAGATCTTTCTGGCCGAAAGGAGAGCTGGTTGAAAGCTGCTGCAGAGCCCAGGCAAGAGACATACTAGGGGCATATGAGGGGACAGAGACAAGGAGGGGATGGGAAAGTGACTGAGAAGGACTGCTGATATTGTATTGGGACCTGAAACAGGGAACAGAGAAAAGGGGATATGGAGACGAAGTCTCTCAACTGTAAGGCTAGATGCTGATAGACCAGGCCCTCTGGGCCAGGCCAGGAAATTTTATAGACACTGAACTCCTTGTCATTAGATTATGCGTCTTGCTCTCACTCTGTGTCCCCAGCACTGGTCACATAATTTTGGGGAGAAAAGTGTGTATTACAAGCATGTGTGAATGAATGAATGCTTTAATAAATGAATATAAGACAGAGTCTGTAACTTCAAAGTTCTTATAATCTTATTGCAAGGCAAGATTATCCCACATCAAACAACTAAAGAACAGCACAAGATGGAACCTAATTAAGTTCTAAATCATCTAGTTCAGGCTATAGTGCCAGAGTTTCAGAGAAGGGAAAGATCAATGTGGGCTGGAGGAGTTAAGGATGGCTTAAATATAATTCCCTGACATTACAGTACTATGGAAACAACAGTGCTGGTCTTAACACTAAAGAGATGAAAGCCAACAAGTAGAGCCTTATCTACCCACCGCTGTATGGCAGACCACCATGATGCAGGGAACTGAATTAATAACATTGGCCTTGGGGGTTAGCACTGTTCAAGCGGACTTATCCTTGTACAATTAGTTATGGGCTCTGATATAATTAAATCTCATTGCATTAGTTTTCTGAGTTTTTTTTTTTAATTGAGGTAAAATTCACTTAACATGGAACAATCATTTTAAAGTACAAATATCAGTGGCATTTAATGCATTGACATTGTTGTGCATCTACCACTTCATGAGCCAAAGTGCATTCATCACTCCAAGGGAAACCTAGTTTTTTTGACCTAGTAATGCAGTGTGACAGACTGGATAGAACCCTGGAGAACAGGACCTTGAGTTCCCATCTGAGGTCCATGAGTTAATAGCTCAGATTTGACTCTGAGCAAGTCACCAGTGATTTTGGAACCTCACTTTCATTGTTTATAAATTGAAGGAGTTTGACTAAGATGATACCCAAGATGTCTTCTAGCTTTATGCCACTGTAATTCTGAGTCAGTGCCTTTCACCTTGGAGGACAATTAATATAAAAAATAGATTTATAGATTGATTATAGTATGCAAAAAATTACAGTGAATGTGTGCATGTGGGGGGACATATGTGCTTTAAGGGGCAGGGATGGGAGGAAGGGGCAAATAGCTGAGGGTGGGACCAGAACAATGCCTCAGTAAGGAGAGTAGAGCTGAGGGAGATAAACCAGCAGGCTTGCCCATTTTTTGTTCAATTATATATGTTAATGTCTTACTGGACTGTGATTGGAAGGGCTGGTTCCAGAGTTGCATGAGATTCTGCCAATGAGTTTTGTTTGCTTTCTAAATAATTTCATATATAGTTCTACAGTTGAAAATTCTTTTTCTTCCTGCCCCTTATCTTTAATTAGTACTTCTATCAACTTCTTGAACACCTCCTGGACATAACATATCCTCAGCTCTCCAAATAGTTTCAAACTTAAGACCTTATAGTCCCAGGAAATGCCTAGAATCTTAAAACTAATGGAACAAAAGAGGGATGATCATGTGCTAAGTCACCTGGGTTCATGAGAAGTCTTCTTAAATTCAGTTACTATTTAGAAATAATCCTGGGCTATGGTGGTTAATTTTCTGTGTCAACTTTACTGGGCTAAGGGATGCCCATAGGGCTGCTAAAACATTATTTCTGGGTGTTTGTGAGGGTGTTTCTGGAAGACATGAGCATTGAAATCAGTAGACTTCAGTGAAGATTTGTTTTCACCAATGTGGGTGGACATCCTTCAATCTGTTGAGTGCCTGAATAGAATAAGAAGGGGAAATGTACTATTTCTTCTTCAGCAAGGACATCCGTCATCTTTTTCCTTCTCACACTAGTGCTTCTTGTTTTCAGAGTTTGAGATTCAAATTCAGACTTACACCATCAAGCCCCATGATTTGGACTGAATTACACCACCTGTCTTTCCTGTTCTCCAACTTGCAAATGGCAGATTGTAGAATTTCTCAGGCTCCCTACCATGTAAGTCAATTCCTACAATAAATCTCATATTTTATAAGTCTCATAATTTTATAATATTGAAATTAAAAATATGCCTTATATGGGTTCTACTGCTCTAGAGAACTCTGATAAATACACTTGCCAAAATCTGAAGCTCCAGATTTAAGAGACTATCTTAGAATAGGACTACTTCTACATGCTGATTCTGGTAAAGATACCAAAGATAGATCTAAAACTTTTGACGTAGGAGCCACATGGTTATTTCAATGGCCTCAAAATTATAAAAGCAAAAAGTACAATTGAAAAGCAGAACAAACGCATACATAGGTGATTAATAGGACAAATTCTGGTGTAAGACTGCCTGGGTATGAATTCCAGTTTATCCTCTTAACCAGGTTATTTAGGATAACTTAGCTTACTTTGTGATAGTGATCCCAGGCTATGCAGTAACAAACATTCCCCAAACTTCAGCAACATAAATAAACAAAAGTTTTATTTCTCACTCAACCCAGATCTTTACTCTGGTACCCACATTGAGGAAGCAGCCCTTATCTGAAACATGCTGAGCCTGATTGGAATGAAAAGATAAATGCAGAATCTATGACACAATTCTACTCAGAGGTACAATGCATCACTACATTTTAATGCCCAAAGCAAGTTACATGGCCAAGTCAGGCACCATCAAGGTGGGGAAGAGCATCAAATATGGGAGAGCAATATGATCTATTACAAAGTTATCCTGTTTCCTCATCTGCAAAATGGGAAAAATAACAATATTTACCTCATAAATTTGTAATAAAATTCAATGAGATCATATTTATAAAGTACTTGCAACATGAAAAGTCTTAAAAATACTAAAAAGGTGTTAGCTGTTATTATGATCTTGCTCACATTTATCTGCAAGTGGTTTTCGTTGAAATATTTTTATTTTGAAAATAATATCATCAGAGCAACACATGAGCAGAGAGAAAAAGAATTAGAATTACTTTTAACCTGACTGTCCAGCAAAACCTATCATAGATAATTGAGGAAAATATTCAAGACTTTACACACATACTCACATAACACACAGATGTATGTTATGAAAATGAAATGATATCATACCAGTTGTGTTATAATCTTTTTTCATTTAACATTATTTTGCAAATATCTCCATCATGAGAAGAATATACCCAAGTCATCATTTTATTTGGTTTCAAAGTGTTACATTCTTTTGATATAATTCTGTTTCCTTAAAAAAAAAAATCCGTTTAACACTGGAGATATTTAGATTTTTATTATTTATTTATTTAGTACTTCATTTTTTTGGTACCAGGGATTGTACCCAGGGGCACTTAATCACTGAGCCACACTCTCAGCCCTTTGCATTTTTAAAATTTTGAGACAGGGTCTCACTAAGTTGCTTAGAACCTCGCTAAGTTGCTGAAGCTAGCTTTGAACATGTGATCCTCCTACCTCAGCATCCCAAGTCTCTGGAGTTATAAGCATGTATCCCTGCACCTGGCTGAGATATTTTGATTTTTATAAACCTGTTACCAAGTGCTCTCTGTGGTAATAATGGTTTGGTATGCATTCTCACCCATCTTACCACTTTTTTTTTTTTTTTTTTTTTGGTCTTTTCCTCAGGTTAAACTCTGAGAGGTGGAATTATTGGGCACACACCTTTCCAAGACTTTTGACAGAGATTACCAAAATGCCCTCCAGGAATATTCAATTTGTAAGTCTCACTGGCAGGGCAGCTTTCACTAGATATGATCATTTAAAAGTTTTTCTCATCTTATGATCCAAGGGTGAAAAATGGCACCAAATTGCTGCCTTATGTTACATTTCTTTGATAACTGGTAATGAACCCATTTTCATAGATTTATTGGCCATCTGTATTTCTTCTCTTGTAAGTATAACTATTTTTCAAATATATATGGAAAAGTATTGTGATTTAAAAAGAAAGTCACATGAAGCCACTTAAAATGGTCACAAGTATTAAATTATACTGTTTTAGTCAGCTTTTTTCTCACTGTGACCAAAAGACCTGACAAGAACAATTTTAGAGGAAAAACTTATTTGATGCTCCTGGTCTAGAGATCTCAGACTACAGATGGCCAACTCCATTGCTCTGGGCCCAAGATGAGGCAGAACATCAGGGTGAAAGGGCATGGCATAGGAAAGCATCTCAGGACATGGCCACAAGGAAGCCGAAAGAATGTCCACTCATCAGGGACAAAATATAGACTCCAAAGACACCCCCACCCTAGTGGCCCAGCTCTTCGTCACACCCTATCTGCCTATAGCAACCATTCAGTTAATTCTTATCAGAGGATAAATGCACTGATTAGGTTAAGGCTCTCTTGACTCAATCATTTCACCTCTAAACTTTCTTGCATTGCCTCACACATGAGATATTGTGGGAACACCTCATATCTAAACTATAGCATGTAAAAAATAATTAATGTGAATTTTTGATTCAATTATGGCATTATAGTTATGTGAGTGATTGTCCATGTTCTTATAAGTTCCTGCTGATGTGTATAGGGATAAAGTGATCTGATACATGTGTACACAAGAAAAGGAAACAAAGATATGAAGTAATGTTGGTAATCATTGAATTTGGATGACAAATACATGGAGTTCATTGTTTCGATGACTCTAGTTTTAAAAAATACTAAAAAGTCTAGTACAAGCCAGACAAGGTTGCCCACACCTGTAATCCCAGCAACTCAGGAGGCTGAGGCAGGAGGATCACAAGTTCAAAGTCAGCAATTTAGCAAGGCCCTAAGCAACTTAGTGAGATCTTATTTCAAAATTTTAAAAAAAAAATGAAAAAGACTGGGAATGTGGCTCAGTGGTTAAGCAACCCTGGGTTCAGTTCCCTGTACCCCTTCAAAAAAAAAAAATCTGGTACAAAAAGGTACAAAAATCCTAAAGGAATAAATGATCAAAAGTAAGTTTACCTGTGTAACAGCAACCCAGGTCAAGAAATGGAATTCTCCTTTATGCCTCTTCCCCAAATATAATCACTAGAGGATAGTTTTGCGAAGTTTTGAGCTTTATATATATAGAATTGCACAATATGTACTTTTGTTTCTGTTTTCTTTCCCACAAAATGTTTGTGAGAGCCATTGTGTGACTGTTAGTCGTGATTGTTGATTCATTTTATCAATCTCTAGTACTCATTGAAGAGCTACATCTTATTCACCCAACCATTCTAATGTTGATGGACATTTGGGTTTGAGGCTAATACAAATTATGCTGCTGTGAACATTCTTGTATTTATGTCTTGTTGTATATACACATTGGTGTCTGATGCGTTTTCCATATATTAATCTTTTATTGCTGCATGATAAATTGCCACAAATTTAGCAGTTTAAACAGTATCTAGTTATTAACTCCCATTGTGGTAGATCAGAAGGTGGCCTGGTTTCACCGATTTTTTTGCTCAGAGTATTACAAGGCTGAACAGTGTCAACTGGAATTAATTCTTTAGTCTCAGGAAAATCCACTTCTCAGCTTATTTTTGTTGTTGGCAGAATTCAATTCCTTGTTATAGAATTGAGGTCTCCATTTCCTAATAGACTGGCAGCTGGGGGTGCTCTCCACAACTGGTGGCCTCCCCATTCCTGCCACAGTGGGCTTGTCCCTTCTGAAGCCAGCAATGGCAAGTTGAATCCTTCTACTTTGAATCTCCGTGACTTCTCCTCTGCTGCCATCAAAGCCAACACTCTGCTCAGGATAAATGCCACATGGATAATCTTTTCCTCAAGGTAACTGATTAGTAACCTGAAATGCATCTTCAAAATCCCTTTTCCATGTAACACAACATAATTGTAGATGCAGGTCATGCTATCCCATCATAGTCATAGTCCCTGGGTTAGGGCAGGAAATGCTGGGGTTGCCACTTTAGGATTCTGCCTACTTTAGGGTATATGCCTTAAAATAGAATTGCTATGACGTAAGGTGCACCTGTGGTTCAAAGACAGAACATTATGCCAGAGATTTTTCCAAAATGGTTATACCAATCTATCCTCCAACCAGCAGCACTAGTGTTCTCATTTCTCCCCATCCTTGCCAAGGCTTGGTATGGTCAGTCTTTAATTTTTGCTTTCCTGGCTGGTACACATGGTGTCACATAGTGGTTTTAATTTGCATTTCTCTGGTGGTTATTGGGTTTGTGTACGTTTTTATGTTTATTGACCATTTGGATTCATCTCTTGTGTACAAGTGTCTTGTCCATTGTACAGTTGGGTTAATTGTATTTTTCTTGTTGTTTTGTAAGAATATCTTTATATAGTCCAGATATTAGTTCTTCATAAGAGTTGCAAATATTTCAACTGTGATTTGCCTAGTCATTTTTTTTTTGTTGGGGGCAGGGAGGGTGCTGGGGATTACACTCAGGGGCACTCAGCCACTGAGCCACATCCCTAGCTCTATTTTGTATTTTATTTAGAGACAGAGTCTCACTGAGTTGCTAAGCACCTTGCTTTCTGCTGAGGCTGGCTTTGAATTTGCAATCCTCCTGCCTTAGCCTCCTGAGCCACTGGGATTACAGGTGTGCTCCACGGCTCCCGGCTGCCTAGTCATTCTTACAGCTGACTTTGGATGAGCAAAATTGCTAAATTATAATGTAATCCAATTTATTAATATTTTATTTTGTTGTTATGACCCGTTGTATCATCCCGCTTTAGAAATCTTCACTTACCCTAAAATCATGAAACTACTTTTGTTACCTTCTGGAGGATTTTTTTTTTGTTTCACATTTATGCCCATAAACTATCTGAAATTGATACTTTTTGCTTAGTTTCAAGGTTCATGTTTTCCCCATATGAATATCCCGCACCATTTATTTTAAAATAACATCCTTTCCTCCCAGTTTATTGTGCCATCTTTGTGCAAACTGCAGTGTCTGTGTATGTGTGAATTTGTTTCTGAACTTCCTATGCTGTCATTTTGGTTTATTTGCCTATCCTTTTGGCAATTATTGTAGCTTTGTAAGTCTTGGGATCTAGCAATAAAAGTTTCCATTTTGTTTTTCTTCTGAAGTGTTCAGTCCTTGCAGGGGCTAGTATATACTTGGTTCACACTTACTTTGAAGTTACTTGGGCTCAAACTCCAAACATGGGGTAAGGCTTAATGGTCTCCACGTACTTCCTCTGCCCTGAACCCCACCAGCACCAGCCTTGAGGTTTTATTCAGCTTCTTAGCCTCTGTCTCTTTGGAAATAAGCAGAGACTCCACTAGTCATGCTTGCTCTTCATTCTCTGGTAACATTCTAGACCTTCTTCTCCCGGATCTTGGCATCATGATCATCAATGCCCCGTCCAGACTGATGTAAGTTTTGTTGAGTTTCTCTAGTTCTAAGTGAGAGCTTTAGTCTGAATTATCTATCCAGTTTGCTATTACCAAAGGCAAAACTCCTTGTCCTCTTTAATGATTAAGTACATTCAGATATGTTTGTGATAAAAGATGTTTTTAAAAAAAATACAAAAAAAGTATTTCCAAGTCCCCATTCATTGGGGTCATTACGTAACTTCTGAGCCACCCAATAAACATGACTGATGGCTGATGAGGAGCCAACAGAATGTCCAGTGGCTGGCAGAAGTCCTCTCCCCATCGGAGAGATGCCCACTGCTCCCTGCTCTAGAGCAGAGGTGCCTTGGAAACCAGTTAAGAATCTTGGGGCCACACAGGAGGTGGAGCAGCCGACACCCGCCCAGAAAAGTGCAGCAAGTTAGTGCTGAGCTCATGGAAGAAAGGAGAGGAGGAAAAAGCTCAGCTGACTACATTTTTCACTTTTCAAGACACATCTTTGAGAAGCACCTTATATAGACACACATGTCATGTGGGCTCTTTGATGTTCTTATGAGTGGGCTTTTATGTTCAAAAGAGACTTCCAGGGTTGGTTTTAGAAATGAGATTCTCAACTTATTAGTATGGAATGCTAACATTTAATAAGTTCTTATTATATGGCAGGAACTATTCTAGTGGTGACGTGCATTTATTATCTTATTTAGGGCTCTGTTATTACCCTGTTAACGTCAGCACTGCCTCTGTATATTAGGAGGCTGGGGCACAGCCAGGTTAATATACCTGCCCAAGATCACACCGCAATTAAACAGCCATGCTGAGTGTTAAGCCCTGGCAGAATGGCTTCAGCCACCAAGCTCTTAATCACTGTACACTACTGTTTCTCCTTAGAGAGCCAAATTTTAAAACCTACTTCTTCCCTAAGCTTTTATCTTTAACTTATATATCTCATTATTCTATAAGCCTAACAAAATTCTAACAACCACTTTAAGGGCACCTTTGATTCTTGGTTGGTTCCATTTATTCATGTGGTTAATTAAATGCCTTAAAACATTTTACTCTAGAACATTTTACTCATAGATTATAAATTTCATATAGTTTGTTTCCTTTTTAAGTACCTCCCTTGATAAATCTTCCCAAATACTTAAATTTTTTAAAAAATATTTTCTTTAGTTGTATATGGACACAATGACTTTATTTTATTTTATTTATTTATTCTTTTTATTTCTTTTTTGGTGCTGAGGATAGAACCCAGTGCCTTACATGTGCTAGGCAAGCACTCTACCACTGAGCCACAACCCCAGCCCCTAAATGCTTAGATTTTTATGAATATAATAAATTAAACTTAGGAATATGGTGAAGCCTAAGTTCTCCTAATGCTCTAATATGCTTTGTTAATTTTATAAGATTTCCTTCTCAGATCACAAGTGTCGTGAATCACTCAGTTCACATCTTACACTAATATCACAAGACTGAACTGTTCCTACCCAAGGTGATTCTCTTACACATTACAAATTAAAGATGCCCAATATACACAGAATTCCCTAATCCAACAAAACCACTACTATTTTTGGCTTGCTTCTTTTAAACATTTATACTTTTAATTTGTATTTTTAAATGTTTATGTACTGTTTAATTAAATGCTTCAATAAATATTTATATATTATTTTATTAAATTATTTAATATACTTATATTCTTAATTTTAAAACATTCTTGGGGTTAAAACATAGTTGCACTGTAAGGAAACAATTTTGTCTTCCTGAATAAATTTGGATATTACCTTCCAGATTTTATTTTCCCCTACTAGTTGAGCTTTCTTAAATGACTAAGATATTAACCATAATTTGACCAGATTCTTGTCTCCGACCCTTGATTCATACTAATGCCAGTTTTATAGTCACTAGGTTATGATTTTTCAAACTCAAGAATCAGGATGTCACTTAGCTCTGCTCCCACCCCCACACCCCATTCCTGAGTTAGGAGGTTAGCTAATTTTTAAGTCACAATGTCTATGACTTCTCCTCAGGTAGCCACATACTTGATTGGGTTCAATAATGTATTTGCCACTCTATTCCATTTGGATTTATTTTCTATTCTTCTTCTCTGTTAGAACTAGGCAACTTGTATGGATATTAATATAATAACTGATTGGATTCTGCTCATGCCTTTTGTATTGTTGGACTCAAATTATAACTTCTTCCAGCAATAGTCACACCAGTATGTGACACTCACCCACACATCCACAGCAATGTTAGGCCCACCTGGTGTCATAGGCAATCTATTGGCTAACTTTGAACATCCAAGAGATGCATAAATCTAAACACTTGCCTGGGTAAATTATAAGAAGATTGAATAGGAACATTTGCACAAGTTCAATGTTGAGGTGCTTGCTAAAGAAACATGTTGGATTGAAGGTTTGAAATACAATTCCAGATGAGCGTGGGGATTATAAGTGAGTTAGCAGCAAAATGTCCACCTTCATGTCCACTTCACCAGGAAAATATCCCCCCCCCTTTTTACTTTAAGATTAAAAAAAAAAATGTCAGGGATTCTGTAGTTCATTTCCTCTTCCTCCAGACTCAAGGCTTAAGCCCCTTGTACTTGAATTATCATAAAGCCTTGGTAATTGCTTGAACGTGTTAATTTATCCTGCAACTCACTGGCTTTATCTGACTGTAAAGGATTTAAGGGGTGACAGTGAACAGCTGAAGAGAGGGTGTTTGGTCTGTATGGGAGAAAGTATGAGTTTAGAGATGGATGTATTAGGAATCAATTTGCTTGGAGCGATGAGATAAAGTGGCCCCATGCATGTCTGGTGTCCAGACCAACCTGAAGGCCGCTCTTTCCTCCAGCCCCTCCTTCCTGATGCCTCCTCCTGGAGCTTAATCTCTCCCTCTCTCCTTTACTCCTCCCCCTTCCCTCCTCTCTGATCCCTCCTCTACCCTCTCTCAACCCTCCCTCAAGACTGTAACCTTGCCAGAGAGGTAGATCACCACCTCTCCACCCCACAATCTTATTAGTGTTGTTACAGTCAGAGCCAGGAGTGGTTTGAATGCACATATTGATAATCACAGCTGGGACTGCATAAGCAGAATAAAACCAGTAAAATAAGAGCTAGTGGACAGTCAGAGACCATGGAGAACCCATCGATCGTCGCTGCCGTTGCTGCGGCTTCCTTCTGAATGGCAGAAGGAGCACAGAAGAGCTGAGCTCTCGGGAATTTCTAGCAAACAATGTGCTGCAGAGAGTTATTTGTAGGTCCTGAAAATCAAAGTAGAACCCCCAGCTCCCTGTAGAACATGCTTCGTTGGTGTGGAACAAAGGGCTATTACTGGCCAGGTACAGCAGTTCCATTCTGAGGCATAGTAGGGGGGTTGAAGGGGAAACAGGTGCAAAAGAAGCTCAGGAAGTAGTGCTCATCAAGTTCCTGCCTCAGAGGAGCCCCAAGACAGAGGGGAGCCACACACCTCCTCAGACCTGGGACTAGTAGGTCAAAGATGCCATCCTACACTAACTAGCTGTGGGACTTTCAGCAGATGTTGCTCCCAGAGTTCTCAGTTTTCTTTCTGTTTCTATCACAGGGTTCTTAAGAAGACCAAATATGATAAAATGATAGAAAATCATCTATCTTGAGTGCATTGTATGATTTTAGAGATTCGCCAGCGTCACAATGGGGCAGAAGTATGTATCACGGACAGCCTGGTCAGGTCCCAGAGAAAACAGATGGCGCATTCCATGGGGGTACCTAGAAAACAGCTAGATGAAGGGACTCTTACAAAGTGTGCATGGAGTAAAGAAAACCAGCAAAGGATGATAAAGCACCCTGGGTTAACACAGTGGAGAAAAGTTCCCCGCAAAGTCTCTAAGGGCTAAAGGAGGAAGCAGGTTCCAGAACTTGGAGAGAGCTGAAGCTGCACCTGTGGAAGAGGACTGCCTTGCAAAAGCTGTGGCCATTGTTAGGAGAACACGGCCACCCCAAAGAGCTCATGCAAGGAGTAAGTGACCGTGGCAATGAAGAGTGAATAATACCCTGACTTGGCTCTTCCCCTTGCCTATCATCTCCTGGTAGAGACTTACATTGGCCAACACAACTGAGAGCCAGAGGACAAAGAAGCCCATGCCAGTCCTTCCAGGTCAGCATCCTGGGCTCAGAACATCTAAAGATGTGTGGCACAGTGCTACTGCTAATGTCCCCAGGAAGCCTCTGGGATTTTCCATATTCTTTCATACATATCCACTCATATTCCACTTGTCCACATTAGACCCTTGGAAACAGGAGCCGTACCTGCTCCACTGGATTCAACACACATTAAGTACTTGGAAAGTTTGGAGCTGTGGTACTGGTCCAACAAACAAGGTCAGACAAGCGTGTCTGTGATTCTCTGGGCCTTTCCTTCGTGCTTGTCACTTCATGGTGACATGATCCAGGCATCTCATCATTCTATCCTCAGTGTCAACACAGTCCCTGGAACCCAAAGGTTACTTAATAAATTGGGAGTGACAAAAAGAATCAGTTAATGATGACCTGACCACTCACTGAAGATGGTCAAGAGGAGACTGCCTGCCTCCTTGTCTGTGAGCACAGCCCTCTGAGGGCATTTTCTGAGCAGACCACACACTCAAGAACCTTTAAGTGACACAGCACATGTCCTCTAATGTCTCTGTCCTGGGCACTCCATTGTGCCTTTTGAATCCCTAGAGCACATCTGCACTGTGACATCTGAATTTGGCCTCCACTATCTCCATATCCACCTGGAGCTCCTAGAAAGCAGGCCCCATCTTGTCTCTTCCTTGTTCTCTTGTCCAAAGGAGTGATGAATAAACCCAAACCCCTTCTTACAGATGAGAAACCATCTCAAGATCCTCATGTTCTAGGCCACCTGATTCTTCAGTGTCCTCCTACAGAACATACCACCGTGGGCTTCAGCCTGGGGAAAAGGGAAAAAGCTGTCTGCTTCTATGGTCTCCCACCCCCAGCCTTCTCCATCATCCCACAGCCAGCTGCTCAGAATACAAGCCCTTGAAGAAAGTCTTGATTTAAAAAGGGAAAGAGAGAAGAAAAAAGAAGGAGGAGGAGATAGAGAAGGAAAAAGAGCAGGAGGAGAAAAATATAAGTGGAGAAGTGAGAAGAAAGAGGAGAAGGAGGGAATCAGAAGAAGAAATCATGACCTCAAGCTCCTAGAGTTGATCTAGAGGAGCCCAAGTATGTGTGCCCACACTCCAATTCCTTTGGCCACTGGTATACTAACCAGATTTCTCTGGTTGGCAGAGACAGAGACAAAACTCTTCTGCCCCTCTTCCAGGGTTTTCTAGGTAATACACAGGGTTTTAAAGGATTATGGACACTGGGCCTTCTCTTCAAGGAGCTCACAGAATTCATCAGAGAGTGAGAGGAAGAGTTAGAGTCACAAAAAGGCATTTCTCTGGAGCCACAGGCATGCTTTCTTTGACCCCACAAATACATTTGTCAACAAAGAAATAAGTTACTGTGTTAGTAAGTTGCAAGATTCACCCATGAGTAACAAATTCAAAATAAAAATGCTTGAACAAGACAAAAATGTATTTCCATCTCATATTAAATTTAGCTAATTAGCACAGTCCTCCGTGGCATCAGGGAACCAGGCTTCTGCTGTCTTGTTGGTCTGCAATTCCTGGTGTGTTTATTTTGTCCATGGACTCCAAAATGGTCACCAGCATGTCTGCATGCCTGCCAGTAGGGATGGGGATGACTGGAGGGAAGGCTGGGCACAGTCTCTCTTTTAAGGGCAAGACAAGAATTTTTCTTTTTTTCACTTTCAATCTATTGATTGCAATTTAGTCACATGGAAAACTTTAGCTGCAAAGGACACTGGGATATGTAGTCTTTGTTCTCAGTGGTCTTGCCCAACTAAAAAAAAATTTTTTTTGATAAATACACAAAACTTTTATTTGTTAATTATATCTCAACAAATTTGACAGAAACTAAAAATAATCATGCTTACCTGGAATAACACCAACTAAAAATTATTTCACTCTGGAAGAGTGAGACATTTTTTTTAGGGATAATTAGCAGCTTCTACTATAATTGTCAAAGTATTAAAACTGGGATAATTTGTGTTAAAACATATATTTTTAAGCTTCACTTTAAAAAATCAGACGGTCCTGGGAGATTTCTTTTTAGGGTAAGAATCAATTGGATTGGTAGAGGCTAAGCTCCTTCCAAGGGGTCTGATTTCTCCCAGTTCTTACCTGAAACTGAGTGATAATCTTTAGGGACAACACAGCATGATAAAGTGACAATTTGAGTTCAATCCAGATCCAAGGAATTAATCTTTTTCTAACATTTCCTGTTCTACCAAATAACCCACCTCACTACCTTCACCACCACCACCACCACCACCACAATTGGTACTGTAAAGACAATAGTACTTTGAACCAACATTAACTCACAGGATTCACTTGTTCACTTATTTGGCACACATTACACAAGAACTTATTATATGCTAGTACCCAAATTAGCCCAGGAAGACGAAGAAGAATACAACACAGATCTTGTCTTCGTAAAGCTCTTAGTTTGTATTGTTTGAAATGTTTGTATTGCTTCTGTTTTGCAGATTATTCTAAAAATTAAGTTCATTACTCCATGCAATTAATCATGGTGCGCTCAATACCTTGATAAGAATTGTCAGGGAGATATCAATGTCATATAAGAACGAATCTCTGCTGAGAAACAAGAGACTAAATTAATACAATGGAAACAATCAGTTGTGAAGTTTCATGATGGGGATTTGGGGAAGGTTCCTTTTGCCACCTTTGTTCCCACTTCCTGGATGTACGTTTTCTGAATGGAGAGCAGCATGTGGTTTTATGGGCTAAGAAACCATGCTTTTCCCCAAAACACATAGCATGTTTCTGCAATTTAAGGAGACAGAAGGCAATACTTCCCTAGAATTTCCATTGTTTTGCGCTGATGACCGAATCATTGTCATTGGGATCGGAAGAGCCAACCACAGAATGTCAGTCTGTGGATCACCACCTGACAAGCATTTTGAGACTAGAATTTCAATTTTGACTGCATCACTAAGTAAAACCTGCCTCTGACCTATAAGAGAGCTTGGAGCCAGGGCAAGAGGAATGACCACATTTGTTCTGATCCCTTTGGCACGAACTGGGCGAGATGAAAAAATGGCGGAGCCTGGTCTCATCTCACCCTGGGAGGATTCTCTGAGAGTATTCTACTATTTAGTCATTGCTTTGGAGTCACACAGATCAGAATTTGAATCTTTTCTTTACAACAAATTCAACAGGAGACTTTGATGATAGGATTTCATCTTTCTAAAGTATAGCTAGTTTCTCTTTAAAATGAAGATGATGGTTATTAACAACACAAGACTGTTGGGAGAACTCATTGATTCATATAATATATTTTTGAGCTCCTACCATGTTTTAGAGACTGTTCTAACACTGGCAAACTGCCATAAATTCCTGTTTTCATGCAATTTATATTCTGGAAGGTAAACTAAGTGAACACACATGTCATTTGCATACTATTATGTGTCATTAGAATATTATTATAACAGAAGCCAGCAGAGTTTCCATTGTACCCCAGGAACATCAAATCCCCTTTGGTGTCCTTGGAACTAAGGAGAAAGAGTATAGTCCCAGGGACCAAAGGGAAAACATCCCATCCCAATTCACCCTTTGAATCTACTCACTCAAGAGGGCTTGCAGTTTCCAAGAAGATATCAGAGCATTGCTCAAGAATAGGCACCCATATACATTGTGGAAAGAAGGACAGAAGAAAGGGAAATACTTAACCCATGTGCACAAAACACCAATGGTGAAACTTCAGGCCCTGAAATATTTTCAGAAGTAAAATTTGCAGTGGAGGGAAGGCTCAGTAGTCCCCTCAGGTCACAATCAAAAAGATATGGATTCCTTCTCCCTCCAGGTAATGATACACCTGCCTTGAAGCCTTCTTGTTTCAAAAATACATGGGAACCTTCTTCCCTCAGGGAAGTTAAACTCTCTTTCTTATAACCTCTGTTCTGAGATAGAATGTACACCCACTGTGTTGTAGCTTCTTTGCTTCACTTGGGACACCTACCTAATAAACTGGGTCAGCAACTATGGAAAATGTTAAGTCGTCAGCGGTGATTCTCCTGACAGACTCCTGGGCTAACTCCCCCACATGCTGTGGGTGCGGGTGGAAGAGAGGAGGGGAAGTTTTGTTCCGAACACCTCCTCTCTGTCAGGCAGAATGGGGAGAATATGAATAAGCACATGTGCCTGGCACAGCAAGAAAGGAAAAAGAGGAACTGTGGTAGCTTGAGGCCCCATACCTACCAGCCAAAGATTTCCAGGAAAGCCAAGCCCCACTTGGATGGAGTTCCTGGAAAAGCAGTGGGCAGGAGTTCTACAGTCACCCCACAGTAATTAAGGTCACTAAGCAGGTAGCAGGGTATCAAGTGGGTCTCATTATATTCAGTACAAGCAGGGTAAGAGTCAGTATTTATTAGCTCTCAGCTACCTTGGCAGGTAGAAAAGAAGGTCTAGAAAATTCAAATGGCTCAACACAACTGCTCTAAAAAAAGAATGAAACAAGTAGGACTTTGTGTTTTCACTCACAGCTCAGGGTTATTTCTAAGACCCCGCTCCTCTTGCATTTTTGCTTGGTTTGAGCTTAAATGTTTTCTTTAATATATTAGTTTATGAAGGTTTCATTGATTATCATAAGATAAATGATGTCAGTTTGAAAAACATTTTCTCTCTTTCATCATTTTAAATAAAGTGGATGATACATCAAATGGCAAAAACTCTCCTTGGGTTTGGGTTCGTTCTGCGCCCGTATATTTTGAAAAATAGATTTTTTTCAGCTCACTGGAAAGAGATCCAGAGTAGGAAAGAAAAATGTAAGGGTTCCCTTCTCTCTTCTTGCCAATTTCCTTGAAGCTGAAAATCCATCTTGCCTGGCCAATGTGGGCTAATTGCCAAATTGGGTTGCTGTCTCCCAGCAGTCCTACTTATTTAGCTTTTTGGATGGCCTCCAGACCTGGCTCAGAAACGGCCACAAGGGGTTACAATGAGCTTTTTTCCTAGGTCTATTCAGGAGACCCCAGGACTAAGCCAGCTGTGCCCATGACAGATGTTTGCTCCAGCAATAAATCCCTCTCTCTGCCATTAAGCGCATCTGCCCATGGCCAGTCCACGTAGCTAGTTGTCTACTTGGTCTCACCCACTAAGGTTCATGGCCAAATGTTAGGCTTTTGGCATGGGGGAGAGGTTGATGCCAACCTTCCCTTACGTGCCTTGAAGTATCATTTCATATTCGAATGCCCAACAGCCGTTTGAAGGCAAATATTGGAGAAATGGCATCTATTCTGATCATGTAAAATGCCCTTCAAGGCAAAGACTTCAGGCCATACCAGCTTCCTGTATCTACACTCAGGACCTGGCCTCCATGGTGTAGGGATCAGTGTCCTGCACATGGGGTGGAAACCAGCTGTGCCCCAGATCTGCCTGTAACTTAATGTGTAAACTAGGCAAGTAGTTCATGCTCCACACTACATAGAGCTTTTGTGAGGACCAAATGAAACCATGTTTCTCAACCATGGAAGATTTTAGAAAACAGACTCCAGATAAACAAGACTGAGGTTTGAGCAAGAAATAACCAGTGCCTTTGGGGTGCAAGAAGAGCTCTTCCTGCCCCTAGTCAGAGTTATCCTACTCAGTGTGGGTCTCCTATCCACAGGAAGTCCTTAAATGGGCAGTTCTGAAAAAAACAAAAAACAAAAAAATGTTAGTTCATTGTGTTAGTTCGTTGTGTTAGTTCATTGTGTCACTTCCCTGATCGAAAGCTGCCCACAGACCTGAATCCATTCCAAACTTCCTGTTTCCATGCTCAAGGCCTGTACAAGAGGACCTGGTCTGGCCAAAGCTGCTCTCCTACTGCACAAACCAACCTTTCTGTCTAGACCAACCCACTCACAGTCCCCAGGGCACAGATTCCTTTTCCCCCACTGCTTTCCCTAGGATCCCTCCTTTTTTGTGTATAGATTCCATCTCAGAGGTTTTTAGGGCATTTTCTCTCTCCAGCCCAACCCCTGCACGCCTCCTCCCCTGAGAGGAGCACAGATCATTCCCCCTTGCTAGGCAAAAATCATGCACTGCCCTCGTGTTGGGATCTTTTGAACTGTTATTCAATTTTTGGGTGAAGATAGAACTTCTTCTGAGTTTTTATCTTGTTTCTGCAAGTAGGTTGGGAGCTCCTCAGGGGGCAGGAATTGTGTCTAATTCATCTTTGTATCCCCTGGCAGACAGTAGGTGTTCAATCAATGTGCACCGAGTGATCAATATGAAAATCATTCTATCTCCAGAACTTTGTTAGGCTCCAAATAAACCATAAAAAGCACAAAACATTCCCACTCGTTGGCCTCATTGAGCTCTCGTGTGCTGTGGTTACAAGCCTGGAAAAGAACCCCGTGCCCCACAATTACCCAACATCCCCAAATTCCTGAAATGACTCTAAGTAATTCCTTACCACTAACACAGAATCAGAAAGGTGAAGTCAGGCAACTAGTCTCAGTTCCGGCCTGCTTCCGTCTACTCCAACACTGCTATTCACACATGACTCCATGTAGCTTGACAATTGCTAACTTTATTAAGTGTCTGTTGAATGCTCAGTGCTATTCTTAGACTTCCCCCTATGCCAATTCTTTGAGAAGGGCTGTATTCTTCACTTTATAGATGCTTCAAATGACAGCAGCATCATGGCTCAGAATCCCTTAGCTAGTAGAAGAACAATTTGATCCCCTCTACAGGGTCTTATTCTGAAATCCCCCATTTGAAAACTACCGTAAACTGCAAGGCAGATTCTTCATCTCAGGGGGATGAGGACACTCCAAATTGTGAGACTTGCATCTTTGTAGATTCCAAAGCAGGATGCATTACTTCAATGTGGCTACTCCAGAAAAGAGAGGAAAACTCTGACACCCCACTTGTACAAGTTAATTGACTCATTTATGGAGTAGAGTACATCCTTATCTGGGCTACACCACAAAGGGTGAGCAGCATGCTCACATGGTATTGTGGAAAAGTCACTATTGACCAATAAGACATCCATAGCATTCATTCATTTGCTCATTCAGACAGCAAATGTTTATTGAGTGTCTCCTACATTCCAGGCACCTGGGAGCAAAAAATAATAAACCCTGGCCTTGGGGAGCTTCCTATCTAGAGAGAGAATGGATATAAAGAGCTGAGTCCAGGAGAAGGCCAAGCCTGCGGGATGAGAGAGAAAGCCACCAGCTCCAGGGAGGTGGGTAGCCTGCTCTTCACTCTCACAGATGTTCCTGCATGTGCATCCTTGACACCTGCTTGCCTCTCCTACCTCCCCACCCTTTTCCATTATGCTGACAGATCCCACCACACTCTTGAGAAGAGAATGCAAATTTAACTGACAGCTCAACTTAAAAGCTCTGGAAACTGCCACAGAGATAGAATGGCAGTTCTGAATCTTCTGGAGAAAGCAAAAGGTGTGAGAGAGAAAGAGAGAGAGAGAGAGAGGAGAGAATGGGGAAGGGAGAGAATATGAACTAATGGACCATTTACCCGAGCATACCTGAGACAGCATTTCTCTGGCTCTCGGGCTCTCTGGAGTACACACTCTGAGGTTACTTCTGGAAACAAACAAACTCAGTGCACACACATGCACACACACACACACACACACACACACATCTCAGAGCCCTACACTTCCTCACTAAGCTCAGTGACCTTTATCTTGTCCATACCATATATACCACAAAATGGTCCAAACCCCAGTTGAAGTATGGTTAGGAGCTTCTCTGACTTGAAGCCAATTGGAACCCATAGGCAGTCACACCTAGTCTCTTGCCAAAGAAACCATGATGGAGAAGTCAATTCAGCAGAGCCAAGTTTGTGATGATAGAGGAAAGAACGGATCAATTAAAATGTTACTATACACTCAATGAGAATTATCTTGAATGAGTGAATAAATGAATCTTCATTGGGGGAATTCCTATTTCCTAGGCCTGTGCAGGAATGTTTTCAGTAATTTTAATCCTCATGCTGACTTTATGAAGTAAGGATTATTATCTTCATTTTGATGACAAAGATCCTGAAAGTCAGAGTGGATATGTGATTTTCAGAGATAACACAAAAATGTTGGTTAGTAGCCAGTCTGGACATTGGTGGATTCTCCATTGTTCCTTAGATAATTGTTTACCATGTGCTCTTGCTGATGATAGGCATATGTGAGTGGTGTGAAAAATAGGAGACATGGCCTTTATTTGAAGGGCTCACAGATTAGTGGACATAATATACCTTTCAGATACAATGAGAGGGAACGGGGAATAAATCCATCCATAACAGAGCCTACAAGGGAGCATCCCATACAGATGCAGGAAGGAGGGCTGGGTTACTGCCCAGGGTCTTGACAAAGGCTCCGTGGAAGAGGCAAGGTCTAAATTGAAAAAGACTGGTGGGTTTTTTACCAGTGCAGGTTGGTCTGGTGCAAGTCTCTCAGAACAAGCAAAACAGCAAGACCAGAAACAGACCAAGTGTGGACATAATTCACTCTGTAATAAAGGTGATATTGCAAGTAAGCAGACACAGGATGACTAATCAAAAAAGAGTTTGGCCTAAATGCCCTTCAATAGATGAATGGATAAAGAAACTGTGGTGTATATACACAATGGAATATTACTCAGCAATAAAAGAGAACAAAATTATGGCATCTGCAGGTAAATGGATGGAGTTGGAGAATATTGTGCTAAGTGAAGTAAGCCAATCCCAAAAAACCAAATGTCAAATGTTCTCTCTGATGAGTGGATGCTGATCCATAATGTAGGGGAAGACATGGGAAGAATGGAGGAACTTTGGTCACAGGAGTTGGAGGGCATGGGGACAGTAAAGATGGTGGAATATGATGGACGTCATAGCCCTAGCTTTATGTATGACTGCATGTGTGTTGTGATTCTTTATCACATAGAAATGAAACCAGAGAAATAAAAAGTTGTGCTCCATCTGTGTATAATGAATCAAAATGCACTCTGCTATCATGTAAACCTAAGTAGAATAAATAAATAAATAAAATTTTAAAACAAAGAGTTTGGGGACAATTGGTCATTGGGTAAAAAGAAAAGCTACATCTTGGCTTCATATAGAACAAAAAAGTAATTCCAGAGGAAATGAGAGTTTACATGAAAACAATTCTAGAAGAACAATTCTAGAAGAAAATGTAGCTGAATATTAGAAAACCCAATTGTTTTCTAATCATTTTTGCAATGGAAGGTTTATAAATAGAAGAACAGATAAATTTAACTCTATGAAAATTTTAAATATCTATAAATGAAATCAAATACCATTATTTAAGTGATAAACAACAAACCGGGGAAGACATTTGAGACATTTACAAGAGACAGACATTAGTATTTTTAATATATATGATCCCAGCACTTAGGGAGTCTGAGACAGGAGGATCGCAAGTTCAAAGCCAGCCTCAGCAATGGCGAGGGGCTAAGCAACTCAGTGAGACCCTGTCTCTACATAAAACACAAAATAGGGCTGGGGATGCGACTCAGTGGTTGAGTGCCCCTGAGTTCAATCTCTAGTACCAAAAAAAAAAAAAAAAAAAAAATATATATATATATATATATATATATATATATATATATGAGATACACTTATGATCAATAAGAAAAAAAGCTTAAATTTTTAAAAAAATTTGCACAAGATATTTGTAATTCCCAAATAAAAGATGCAAAGGGCCAATGAGCCTATGAAAAAATGTTCAAATTCATTCAATATTTTAAAGGTAAATTAAAATTTTAAACCAGAAAAGTTTAAAATATAAATTTTAAAATATAAATTTTAAAGTATAAAATATAATATAAATTTCATTATATTTTTAGGTAGTAAATATATTTATATAGTTCCAAAATTAAAAATAAGGAATACAATGAAAGGTCTTCCTCCCACCCTAATCTCCCATGTGCCTAGAGTTCACCACACCCAAACAAGTAACTACTGTCATGAATGCCTTGTGTACCTTTCCTAAGTTTCTTTTTATATTATAAGAAAATGTCTGCATACATTATCATTCATGATTTTCATCCTTTTAGATAAAATAAAACATACTGTGTAGTATATGGCTTTATGCTTTGCTTATTCCTCCCAACAATTTGCATTAGAGAGCTTTTCATATGAGATCTTCTTCCTTGTCATTAAATGATTTTTTGTTGTATACATATAATAATTTACTTAGATGGTTTCCAATATTTTAGTCTTATAAACAATACTACAATTAAGAACTTAAACATGTCATTTCCCAATTGTGCCAGGGTATCAGAGGATGAATTCCAAGAAGTGAAATTATTGGGACCAGGGACCTATGCATTTTTAATTCTAAAAGCTGTTGCCAAATTGCCTTCTATAAGAGTTTTGTCAATTTACACATCCAAGTATATGAGTGTGCCTGTTTCTCCACAGTCTTGCCAAAAGTATGTTATTAAACTTCTGGAATTTACCAAATGAACAGGTAAGGAGTGGCAGCTTAGGATAATTTGCATTTCTCCAGTTATAAGTGAGTTTGAACATCTTTCCCTAGATTAAACAGTCATTTTTTTCTTTTCTTATGAAATGTACGTTTATGTTCCCATTGTTTTCTTTAAAGCATAAAATCTAGGGAACATAAATGCACAAGGTTCCAGACATGACTAAGTAGGAATAAAAATTGATACAAACTTTTTTAAAAGGATTATTTGGTGACCTATATCAAAGTCCTTTACATGTGAATATTCTTTAATCAAGAAATTTCCCTTGTAGAAATTCATTATAGAAAGAATTATAAATATACAAAAATGTACATGTATAAAGATGTTCATCAAAGCATTTCTTATAATGTCAGAAAACTAAACTCTGCACCTCTATGGATCTCTTGAGTTTCACCTGTTTCTTCTTTCTCTCTGCACCTTTCTCCTGCTTCTTACTTCAGACTGGCTTTTCTGAAATCTGTCAAAGTCAACCACTGATCATTGCTTTAAAATGCCTGACTCATTGATGGTATCCTTGGTGGGCGAAGAAAATCGGCATCAGCTAACAGTTTTACATCCAAGCCAGTGTTGGTAACTGAGTCAATTTCTCCGAATCTCAACCTCAAATCTCTGGGAGAGAGATTGTTATTGTCTTAGCAGAACTCCAGGGTTGGCTTTTGGTCTAGAAAATTGCAGCCTTTGGGGGAATGAGCACCATGCTTTACTAATAATATTTGAAAAAGAGACACTTCTTGTCCAGCAGTACTAAAAATACAGCAGAGCCCTGGCAGGTAGGACTTGGGAGCATCAGAAGCAGCATCTTTCTATTGCTTCCACCTAAGCTGCTGCCAGGACCTCAGAGCTGGTAAGAAGGGTTTGACCCCCAGAGCTTAAGAAAGCAAAACTTACCAGTGAATTATAGATTTTATTTATCATATTACAATTACTATTTTTTCAGTAGATTAACATCTCGAGAATAAAGGCTGTCAAACTGAGCTATAATTCTTGTGATTTTAGTGGTTGAACTGGTGGCCACTTCTTGGGAAGAGGGCAGGAAACACCTCAGCCATAGTATATATACTTCCAGAGATAGAGCACTTTTCTAGTGCTTTGAAAGCGTGAGTACATGCAAAGTCTCCACACTAGTCTCTGTATGTGTGTGTGTGTGTGCGTGTATGTGTGTGTGTGCCCAAAGAAAAAACTTGCATAATTTCTTTGCTGGAGGATAAAGGGCTTCTGGCAAGTTGAGGATTTTCTATCACGTTGTCCTAAGCCCAGGGGACAGATTCAAGAGCCATTTCAAAGTTGGAAGACTTGAATGATTTGATGAGGAGTGTGAAGTCAAAGAGAAATGTGCTCTGGGATTTCTAGCTAGGAAACTTGACTGAGCTGTGCTAGTATGGACTGATTGATCCTTACTAGTTCAGAGAAGGAAGGGCAGAGGCAGAAATTAATATAATTGGTTCAAGATCACATTGATCTTGAGATCACATAGGTCTATAGTTACTATGGGTCTGGAGATGCAAAGCGAGTCTAGCACTGAAATTTCAGCGTTGGAGCCTTCTAGATCAGGTTCCCCTCAAAAGAGAATCTGAGACACAAGACATGGGTACAGTAGTTAGTTGGCAGGGGATGCCAGAAAGCAGAGTAAAGAAAGAGGGAGAGCGAGATAGGAAAGAAGAAAAGCCAGTAAGGGGTACATTTCTAGTTGCTTATTGAAATGGGCAAAGGGAGCTCAGTCTCAGTGGAGATTCTCTAAGGAACTAAGTAGACAGCAGTTGAGAACTATTCCCTGAAAGGGTAAGAATGTGGAGCATTTATCCACTGTCTCAAACCTCCTGTTAGCTAAATGTTGCACCCAAGAAGTATTAGCTCCTCCATACTTCCTGCCCTCAAGCATCCTCATGTGTGCACAGAGCCACTTAGCCTGACGGCACTGACATCCAATGGGTTAAGAGATGTGGCACATCACACATAGAGTGCCTGCCGTGGGAGTCAGGGGGATTTGGCACCATGGAGTAAGTAGATGAGATTAGTAAGTCTAGAAAGAAGAGAAAAGGTAAGTGTAGAACCTCAGGACCCAGAATAAATGACTGAGGGGACCAGAAAGAGAGGAGGACAGCTGCCAAAGAAGACATGAGTGTGAAGAAGGAGAGAAGGTCACCGGTACAAATGCTGCCGAGTTCAAATGCACTGAGGGCATTGCTGACCTTGGTGGTGGGAGTGGAGGTAAAGTCTCCATTACTGTTGGAGACAAGTAGATGCTTTTGTGGAGGGAATAGGAAAGCAGAGCCACTCTTTGAAGAACTTGGTTTTTAAAGGGAAGAAGAGATAGGTTGGAAATGTAGAGGTGGGAATGGTGGGTATGCTAGTGAATTTTAACAATTGATTCTCCAGAAACAAAAATGAAGTCCTTATTTGTGGCATTTGCTGATGTTCATAAGGTAAATACTTCTACCAGGGAAGATTTCAAGTTATCAATGTGATGTCAACTGTTTTGCAAAATTCCTGAAATTATAACAATCAGATCTTGTGTGCTGGTGAGTTAACTCCAGCACACCACTGGGTAGGAGATTAAAGAGTGTTACTGTTTTCATTATTGTTAATTGGCAAAAATTTTAATTAAGGGGACCAAGCTGGTGGAGGAGAGATTGGAAAATATGGAAGCAAAACTATGGTTAACATGATTGGAACCAAGCCCAGGGAGAAGCTGGAGGGCACGGAATGAGAAGTGAAATTATTACTTTGGAATGGAGTAGAGATCCAGTGGAAGTTCATAAAGTTGGAACTAGAAGGCGGAGGCGTTGATGAAGTGAAGTGCAGGCTTTAGGGACAGGAGGGCCCATTTTTTAAAAATATTTTTTTAGTTGTCAATGGACTTGTTTGTTTATATGCAGTGCTGAGAATTGAACCCAGTGCTTACACATGCTAGGCAAGCGTTCTACTACTGAGCCACAACCCCAGCCCAGGAGGGTCCAGAAGGTGTCTGTTAGACACCTGAGCATCCAGAGAGGCGATGGGAATTGGGAGCACATATGACTTGAGGCTACAGTGTAAAGAAGGTACCTTTGGGAAGCTGCAGAACTGGATATGAGAACCAGCTCCATTTCTTACCCATGGAGCCTCAGTTTTCGTCATCAATAAAACTTGGATAAAATGTCTACTTGAAGAGATTCTCAAAAGGATTAAAGAGGTTAAGTATGTGATCATGATCGCGGATATAATAGCAGCCAGACCGTGTTGAGCACTGAACTCTGTGCCAGGCACTGAGCACCTTCTGCAACCACCTCATTTAATAACCCAGTAATCTCAGGAGGTGAATTCTGTTGTATCCTAATTTAGCAGATGAGAAAACTACCTCAGAAAGGTCAAGTAACTTTTCTAAGCATGTAGAGCTAGACAGCAGAGTTTAGAAAAGCTAACAAATGGCCCAGAAAAGGTATTCAATCAAAGATGAATAAAAGAATCATTTCACAGTATTCACAGGGGAGATCAGAAATCATAAACTAGTCTTGGTGCCCATCAGCATGGTCTATAAATGTTCGTAGAGTCAAATGAGATGCTAACTTCTTTCCTGTGAGTCGGTCTTGTCTGAAATAGTAGGAGAGGTTAGGAGGGCCTTGGGTGGGACTCGGGGTGGGGAGGCCAGGGAAGACACAGAGAGGTGGAGTTGGAACTTTCCATTCTTCTCCACTGTATCAGATCCCAGTTTGGAAGACAAGCAGAGGGTTCTGTGGACACCCAGCTCAACAGAGATTTTAGCCATAGTCACAATCAAACCTATACTTGCACCCAAGTCAACATTTCCAAGATGTACCTTTCCTTCTTATTCAGTTTAGAATTCACGGAGAAAGAGGGGCAATTCTTAAGCATTCTGCAGACTTGAAGAAGAAGCCATGATACTGACCCTCAATGGCTGTCCCCCAGAGATAATAATGGTGGCTGGGTTCCAGACAGCCAGGCCCAGTGATGTGAACTGTGGTACCATGACTGGCCACTCTGGGTAGCTTCTTATAAGACGCTTTCTTATGAGACAGAACAGAGCACAGACATATGGCCTGGACTCTGCTTCCTTGAGAAATTCACTGCATCCCACATGAAAAGGCAGGAAGAGGACTCAGAAAGCCACTTGATCTTCAGAAAAGCTGCCAAAATTTTGAAGAGTACAACTTTATGTACTTGCTCAGACTTCTGATATGTAGAGGTAAGTGTTTCATCAAAGAGCAACTGTCAGCAGAAAAAAAAAAAAAAGTCAATGGCCAGCAGCTTTGTCCCCTGAAGACAATACCCTTCCTTGGCTCAGCTTCCATGGGGAGGGATCAGGTGAGCTTCCTGGCCTGCCCAGGGATTTGAATGGTGGGAGTTACTTCTCATCTCCTGTAACAAAGAGATTGCAGACAGACCCAGAAGTTGTGAGTATGACAAACTATCTCATATTTTTAAATAAAAAAATGATACTTCATTTTTCTAATTACAGAGAACTTGGAGGTGGCTTATAGTAATATATGCCTTTTTTAATGCCCAGCTCGTCATCTCAGGGCAATCACTCTATGAAGGATGGAACAGCAGACAAAAGGTTAATAGAGCATCAGGCCTTTTTTAATTGAAAAAATGACGGAGGGGCCCCAGAGTTGACTGAATGGTAATAGTATCACAGACTGTAAGTATGTTCCAGAGACTTACTATGCATCTGGGGGTCCGGTAACAGACATCTAACTATGTCACTGAACCTCAAAAGGAACCAGAGTCTATTTCCAAGGAGGTTAAAAGCCACACATGGTATTTTTCAAAAAAGATACGTATTTTTAAAAATCTACCTGCTTCCTTTTTTATTTTTCTTAATTTACTGTTCCCTCTGAGAGATGAACATACAATGTGTTGGTCCAATTTGTATCATTTCTTTTTTGTCAGTGTGATCAGATTTTCAGTGCTCACTCTGGGCAAATTTTTAGTAGTTTATTTTTATGCTCAGGAAATAGAAAAAAAAAGCATAATTACAAAGAGTGTTCTCTGAAAAGATTCTGAAACAGAAAAAAATTAGTATTTTTTTGACCAGCTAAGGACATAAAAATGAGATAATGGTTGAGGAAGTGCTCTGAGGGTGTAGATATGTATATGAACTTCCCTTTCAACATGTCTTCAAAACCATATTTGTTCACATGAGAATTTTCAAAATCCTCCAGAGCACTTTGGGACCTGCAGCCTTTTGAGTCGTGTGGTACACAAGGCTGCGCCTCCTAATGGGTGGATATGAGAAACTCAGTCAGAAGTCAATTGGGGGCTGCCATTTAATGCTGGCCTTCCAAGGAGCCCATTCAGAGGAGGACTTGGTGAGTTGACCAGGCAATAGGACAGTTAGTAATAGAGCCAATAGGGCCAGTTCAGGAGGGCCCAGTACCCTCACACCCATGTTCTTGTGCCTCTCTTGCTGGCACTTTCACAGGTGGAGAGAGAGGTCCTGAAAATACAGATGCAGCAAACATTATGTACCTCCTCCTCCTGAATGCAAGACCCAGGATAAGGCAGAAGATATTCATGTGAGTAGAGAGAGGACTTCCCGGCTCACGAGAATCCAGCAGCTACTGACAGAATCACTTCTGGGTCTTTCCAAGCCTCAAAGCAGTTTTCCAGCCTGAGCTACCAGAACGTGTGCACTAAGCAATATTCTTACACAAAAACAGAAACTTCTGGTATACTGCTGCTTAGGAGTGGAGTGAAAATTTATTTACAGTCATGATAACTCAAGGTTTGTCTGCTAGCCAGGCATAGTGGTACATACCTGTAATCCCAGCTACTCAAGAAGCTGAGACAGGAGGATCACAGTTTGGGGCCAGCCTGGGGAACTTAGAGAGACCCCATGTCAGTTTTTTTAAAAAACATTGGCTGCTAAATACTAGTCTAGAAAGATAATTTTGTCCAAGGACTGTGCTGGTTCCAAAAGGGACATAGGGCACCTAGTAATGACCATTGCCATCAAATGTGACCTTGCAATCTAGCCCCTTTGTGAGGGTTCAGCAGCTTTTATAGAAGACATAGCTGCTCTGTTGTTATTCCACCTTTATTTCACAGAGATACCACAATGTTCAAAGACAAAGTAAAATCAGTTTGCCTTTCTGCTTTAAAACAACCATGGAGTTTTTAATACTCCATTCTTCTCAGATGCTGAGAACTCCAAAAATAATTGGACCTGGAAATAGGCATTTCAGTTGTCTGAGAAGTTAAAACTTCACATTTTTCCCCAGTAAGTCCTCCACCATCCAGAACAGACAAGAATGGAGTAGATGGCCTGGAAACATCTGCATGGGCATTTCTGGGCTAGGTAATGAGGGGTTAATGGGGCCTAATTTTGAATGCACCTCCTAGAAACCGTTCCTTTGGAGAACTCACAATAGCACCTTAGCTCCTCTGTGCTGAGATGATGGCTCCCAGATCACTGTCAGTTGCTCAGGGGATCTCAGAGAAATGATATGTACATGGACCCAATGGAAAACATAAAAATAATAAATGAAACTAATAATGCAAAAAGCATTTGGGAAATAAGTAGTCCCTTCTGACATGAGCAGCACTGGAAGCCTTGGGGAAAGAAGGCTGGAATATTCAATGAAAGATGTAAATTGTAGAAATTGGAGCCATAAATTTTCCTTAGGAAGAAGAGGGAGACAACAGATCTGTTCAGAGGGAACCGAGCTCCCAGGAGCTGGTTTGCTGTTCAGGTTTAATCCAAGAAAGGGAGCTTTCCATCTCTACTTCCCCAGAGGGGTGGGGTTCAGGAGCAGGGAGCGGTGGGGAGGGAGAGGGACACAGATCAGCAGGACTTGCAATGTGACATCCTAGTTAAATTGAATGTGCTATATGGAGGGGGCAGGGGCTGCAGGAGGCTGAGGGCTGGTGGCGCCAGCAACACCTTGTTAAACCTTCCTTTTCTCAGCCAAGGCCTCCCGTCACTGCCCCCTTCTCCCCAGAGATGGCCAACCAAGGAAAAAATGCCACAGTGGTCAAGTGGGAAATCTTGACAAGGATGAACAGAAAAACCTAATGAGGCAAACCTGCCCAAATTTGATCGAAATGTATTTCCAAGTGAGCACAGGGCCACGGGATGAAAACATGAAGACGTTTTGATCTGTTTTGCTCTAAAAAGGACAGACAGGAGTGAGAGTGGGAAGACTGTCTTAAGAGGCGGCTTGTTGGTATTGTTTGTCTCTGTTGAGGATTTTCTTTTCTTTTCTTTTACAGAATTAAAAATTACCCTTATTTTTTATTTATTTGTTTTTATGTGGTGCTGAAGATCCAACCCAGTGCCTCACCGGTGCTAGGCAAGCGCTCTACCACTGAGCTACAACCCCAGCCCTCTGTTGAGGATTTTCTGATCTGAGTCAAGATACTGACTTTATTCGGTTGGTCATTTTAAACTCAGAGCTCCTTGGACTCACTCAGACCTTCTCTAGGATGCAGCAGTCCAGGAAAATCAAATCTCAGCAAATTCCATGCTGAGGCAACTTCACCACACCAGCGCCCTTGGAACCTTGCCTGGACTCATCTCCCGCACTGTTCAGTAGATGTAAAATGGGGGCCTCGGAGCTCTAAGGTCCGCAGCAGAGGCTTTTGGTCACTGCCCAACATCATCCCTCAGAACTGCTCACTCCATCTATCTGAGATCAGAAGGATAGGAGCAGTAGAGGACGGACAATACTACATGCATCCCAGCCCCGAGTGAGCATCAGGTATCATTCAGGGGACAGACCTAGGGTCCTGTCCTATGCCACCAGCTCCATACATGGCCATTGTTTATTAATTTCTTATTCATTCATTAAACCTTTACTAAGCACCAAGTACATGCCAGACACTGGGCCTTACAGTAGTAAGTGAAGGAGGTATGGTTGATGTCCTTGTGAGGCTTTGTGCAATAAACCCCTAATGCATGTTGAACACTTGGGGCGCGTGGGAGGAGATAAGATCCTAGCCTTTGAAGTTCTCTATCTAATGGGGAGATTGGGCTTCACAAGTAAAGAAAAAAAATCCCAAGGCAGCATCTTCCTGTGACTTGACCCAAGTAAGCAGTGCAGCTGGGGCCAGGAGTTTTGTCCCCAGCTCCAAGTCTGCTGCTCCGCACGGCTGCAGAATGTGGAGAAGCACCACTTAAAATGCTCTCGGGGACACTGAATTCTGCAGTCATCCCAACTGGGTTTTTACCTGTCTGTGACCTCACAGACATCCCACAGCCCAAAGAATCCTCACACACCAGCAGGTGGAGTCCCTGCAAGTATTGTCACCATACAGCTTCAACACAAACCAGCCATTAGTTTCCTTGGGCTGCAGTAACAAAGTGCCACAATGTGGGTGGCTTAAAACAGAAATATGTTCTCTCCATTTTAGAGGCTGAAAGTCAAAAAATCAAGGTATAGGCAAAACCTACTCAGACAGAGACTCTGATTAGACTCTGCCTTGCCTCATCCAGCTTCTGGTGGAGGCCATCCATCTTTGGTGTTCCTTGCCTTGTTGCTGATCTCTCCAATCTCTGCCTCCATCAGTACATGGCATTCTCCCTCTTTTCCCAAGGACACCAGTCATGTTGTAGATTTAGGGCCCATTCTACTCCAGGATGACCTCATCTTAACTAATGTCATCTGCAACAGCCCTATTTCCAAATAAGTCATATTCTGGAGTACTGGGGCTTAGGACTTCAATATATCTTTTTAGGGGACACAATTAAAACCATAACACCAGATTACATGAACAAAATCACCAAGAGTTCGTCAAAGAAGCTTCCAGAACGATGTGCTATAAGGGAGAACAGAAGCAGACCACTGTGTACCAGAAGACACCTTCAATCAATGTTTACTAAATGATTCTTCCCAATCTCCTGATATCCTCTTCCCAGACATCACTGTACCTCTTTTAAAATTCACAACGGCAGCTAAGTCTCTTGAAGACACCGAGTTCCACAAAATCCCCACTCATTCCCTCCCCCAATATTTACTGTACACATATTCTTTGAAAGACACCATGCTAAGCACTGTGGGACCTACAGAATTTTCAAAAATGTGTTTGCCCAAAGTAATGGTAGTAAGGATAAAATAAGAAAACAGCTAGCCTTAGGCATACTGAGATTTTTGCTCCTGCTTTCTCCTCTCTGGGAGGTGAGTTGAAATTCTGGTGAGGCATGTATTTGACCCAGCACCCTTCAAGGGTACATGTGCAGAATAGGTTGTTCAGCCAGGGAGTGAGCTGAGCTACCCAGGCGTGGGATTCTCTCCTTGTCAGCATCTATGCATGAGCAGTCAAAGTGGTAGTCGCTAGTCATATGGAGCTATTCAAATTGAATGTTAAATTAATTAAAATTAGATAAAGTCATAAATTCAGTTCTCTGTCACACTAGCCACATTTCAGGTGCTTAGAAACAGATGGGGCTAATCCATCGGGCAATACAGAGATTATTTCAGTCACTACAGAAAGGTCTGTTAGACAGCACTGGTCAATGCAATAACTCGAGCACAGAGGAAAACAGCATTGCTTTGTAAAAGGAAAATGGTTCCCACAGAAAAGTGCTAGCATACTTTTGGAAGAAAGCCAAAAAGAAGCCAGGACGGTTCTCAGAACAGCATAGAAAGCAGCATAGAAGCAATTTTCCCTAATGGTGAGTGGGAATTGTGATTTGGGCACCTGCGAAGGTCCTGGCTCAATCTTTGGAAACATGGAGGGCCCACTGTGTAACCATTGTGTCCTGAGGAAAGTGAAATGTCACACATGAGGGCCCTTCTAGCTGCACTGGGCCTGCAGAGGCAAGAGTCAGCCTCTGGCCCTAGCTGTAGGATTAGGAGAATCTTTATGGAGAAGTAGAACTGACTTGGACCTGACAGGTTAGGTGGGGTTCTGACTGCAAAGATGAGGGGAGCGTGTTGCAAGCAGAGGAACTGCCGGAGAAACACTTGCTGTCCTCCCGAGATGCTGAGCAACAAGGGGGAGTGACATTTCTCTTCTTGGCTTTCTAGATGCATTGAGTTAAAAATAAATTCATAATATAAATCATTTATACTGACACATATATAAGACACATAAGACCTACAAAGTTAATGAGAATTCTCGGTTTGGGGTCTGTGTTTCAGTGGTGCACTGATGAGGCACTGTTAACAGCCTGCAGTTCTACCAGCTCTTTCTCAAAGGCTGTGGGTGTTAGAAAGCAGAAGACACTTCTTCAGACCTTGTTTTCCTCAGGGATCAGCCCTCTGTGCAGCTCATCCCAACTAAGAGGGTAATTCTAACATTTGGCAAAGCAACAATGTACTGTAGGTTTTATAGAAGCCACGCATGTGCTAAATGTCTACAGGGGACCATGACATTCCCTTGATCATCATCCACTCCCACCCCACCCCACCCACCTATTTATTCATTCATTCATTCATTTTTATGGTACTGGGGATTAAACCCACTAAGGGGGCACTCTGCCATTGAGCTATATCCCCAGCTCCCACTTTTTAAAAATGTTGAGTCAGAGTCTCATTAGGTTGTCCAGGCTGGCCTTGAACTTGCAATCCTCCTTTCTAGTCTCCCAAGTTGCTGGGGCTACAAGTGTGCACCACCACACACAACACCACCCATGCCCTTTTGAAGCCCAAGTCCTGTCTAAGGATTTCCGTGACCTTCTCTGAGAGCTACAGGCTCCTTCTCCTTCATTATCCCCTGCCATCTCTGGGCCATGGAGATCCAAGGCTCCTAGGCCTTCATCAATGTCCCTGAGGCTTCTGTTCTCACCAAGCAGTTCTTGAATGTTTTGGAGAACAGTGTCTTGGAAGTGTCTTTGCACATCATTTCTCATTTTATTTGCCTTCACCCGTGATTTCTACACTCCATCCATCCCCCCTAGTTCCCAGTTCCTCTCCGGTCCTTTCCAGGGAAGTATCTGCCTTCCTCTGCAGCCTGGACACAGGTATCCAGGTGCTGAGGGCTGGGCCCCAGGGGTCTGGAGGACCATCAAGGCATTCTTTCCCAGGCAGAGGCTCTGTCTTCTACCAGCTCAGAATGAAAGAAAGTGTTCTTTATCTCAATTCATATCATTATCTTACATCATCTTCTCACCCACCTAAGGGCAGGCACAATTCTTACTCTCCTTTTGCAAAGGAAGAAACTGAGGCTCAGAGGTTATGTATGAGAGGTTATAGAGCAGGAAGGTGGTGGGGCCAGCTCACAAATGCAGGCTCAGCAGATGCCTGAGACTGATTTTCACCCCATGCCTGAATGAATCAGGACCTTGTCCCTAGACTGCCACAAGGGGAATGGGGACAAAACACAGTAGGGTTCATCAAAGCTATTTCCAGACCGTTTAATTGACTAGGAAAAGAGAACCCTCTGGAAGACATGCAAGATGCCATGTGTCAAGAGTTCTAATGAGCCTTGAGGCTCTGCTGTGCACATCCCTGTTGCAGGGATTTATTCCATCCATGAGTCAGAGTCAGAGAATAACTATTATTATTTAGCATTGATTAATTGTTCCTGTGAACTCCACCCCCATCCCCCAGGCCTCTCCACACAATTCTAAGAAAATCATTACATTTCAAGGGTTGCCTGGACCTTGACATCCTGGGTAAAGAAGGTGTGCTTGTGAGCCCTTCAAGAATAAGCCAGGTATGAGTGGCTGTGCAAGGGGACCTCACAAACGAGATGGCCCAGTCCACAGCAGGATGCTCCATGACACCGCTGCCTCCATCTTGGCCTCTTGCCGCTCCCAGATCTAACTGTGGAGACCCAAGCAAAGGGACAGAAATCATATACTTCTCTTCCTTACAGAGAAACCAAGCAGGCTCTGACTGTGTTCCACATTGAGGATGTTGGGAAATGCATAAATATTGCATAATTACTAATCAGGAAGGGTGGCCCTCCAGGGGTAATTACGGCAGCGCGCCTCAGCAACGGTGGTGCAGTCCTGATTAAATGTAACGTGGGAGAGGGAGCCGTCGCAGTGAATTTTCATCCTGACATCCAATAACGCTCCCTGACCCTTTGTATATTGTCCTCCCCAGAGGTCAAAAGTATGAATAAATTATGCTTCTGACAACCTTGACACAGAGTAGAGGTGGGATGGAGAGCTCAATGGGAAAAACAGAAACAAAAACCTGACATTACATTTGTGATCACAGAGAATAAAGGAAAATCCATATCCTAATTTTGCTAAATTTAGGCTCGACGGGAAAAACAGAGAATAACCTTTGACGTTATGTTTATTCAGAAGGCCAGTGGCTCTTGGAGCTCACAGCCGACACTCCCACTCTGTCATTCCATGAAGTCCAGGAGCTCCTGCAGCTCACTGACAATTCTTATTGATTAGAAACAATCAACCCGGGGACAGTGCCATCCAAAGGAGTTGGCCGCGAAACACTATTGTTAAATAGTTTGTGGGGGTGCTTCCAGTTAGGTGAAATGTCTGCCCAGAGCATGGGGCCATCCGTCATGTGTGGGGATCCACATTTACAGAGACAACTGAGCCAAGGCCATCGGCTTGAAATCTGTTAAGCTGGGAATTTATAACAGTTCAGCAAAGGAAGGTTGTCTCCTGGTTTAGGTTTTGTCAGTGGGTGGGGGAGGAGTGGAAATCAAGGCCTAGAAGGAGAGGAGGGAATTACTCAGGTGGCCTTGGGGAGGCCATCTTTGGGATGAAGGGTAGAGGTCAATGGAAAGAGACCACCCATCCATCCATCCCAACCTGGAGTCTATCGGCCTCGAGTTCAGAGAACCAGCACTGGGGACATAAAAACTACCAGATTTGTCATTAAAGCAGCTGGAAACATGTCCAGGCAGGAGCCCTACATCACTCAAAAGGCCTGATTGATGGAAAGAGAGGGACAAAGAAATATCCTTGTCCTTGGGCATCAGGACCTTGGTTTAACTGTATCAATGGTGGCACAGTAAACTGCTGGGTAGCTAAGGCAGTCCCCTTTATCTCCTGACTAGCGTCCAAAAGGGTCCACTTGCCCATAGGCACAGACCCCAGAAATCTGTGATACTGCTCCTGGCCTTTTGCAGCCCTGTTAATGTATACATGTCACAGAACAATGAGTGGATATGATTTTGCACTCCAAGGCCCTGTCCTGGGTGCCTTCCTCCATTCCTTTCATCATTCCTTTCTCTGGAACTGTTCCTCCAGATGTTTCCAGGCAGTAGAGGGCAGTGGTCAAGCATCTAGGCTGTGGAATCGAACTATTTAGGTCCCAAATCTGGCTTTCCTTCTTGTTGAGTCTAGTGGATGCTCTGGTGTGCCACTCAGATGTCCCCTGCCATGTCCCTTTTCTCCAGTAGCAGGGAGCAGTGCCATGCCAGGCCACCCTGCAGTCCAGGGCAAATATAAATAACAGTACTACCTACCCAGTTTTGGTAAAATGTTGAGGGATGTCTGTTTATCATGAGCGATGGCATTAATTTTAATTTTTTGTAATTTTGCATCAAAATGCTATTTATCTTGATTGCCAAGGCTTGGCACCCCCTGGAATTTCACACCTGGAGTGAGTACTTCACTTCTTACGTCCTTTCTCAGCTGGCAGGGAGTGTTGGCTGCTGATGGCTCACGGTTAGCACATGTTCAGGAATATTCCTGAACCAGAGGGTGCTGTCTCATGCCAGTGTATGGCCTTCAGATAGGAAGGGCAGCCCATACCAAATGACTGGTCAATGAGGAGGCTCAAAGGCCCTGTCCATGGATTCACCTGGGACTATCCTGAAGGACATGCTAGTCCCGGAGCTGGCTCCCTGCGGAATTGGCTGAATGTGTTTCCTTGTCTACCTTAACAAAGTCCAACACTGGATGACAGAACAACAGAATTCTATTGTCCCATATTCCTGGGACCAGAAATCTAAAACCAAGGTATCAACAGGTACCAGGATTCTCGCTAGCTTCTGGTAGCTCCTTGACTTAGGACAACATAATTCTAATATCACCTGGTGCTCTACTCACATTGGATTAGAGTCCACCCTACTCCCATATGACCTCATCTTAACTAATTAATATGTGCAACAACCCTATTTTCAAATAAGGTCACATTCTGAGGTACTGGATGTTAGGACTTTAGCATATAAATTTTGGGGGTGCAATTCAATCCATAATATCAGCTAAACTAGATCTCAGCCCAACCTCTTTGCCCAGGCCTACCAAACCCCTTTAATCACTCCCTTATAGGTGTTAGACTCAGGGTAGCTTCAGTTATTTTAATCCAATCTAGTCCAGATGCAACTTCAATATAATATCCAGTTTAACACATATTCTCTCCTACCCTTTGTGTTCTGGACTTGGAATGGAGGGCACCATGAATCCTCATTCCTTCAGCCCTGGGTTTACCTTCTTCCTTCTCTTTTCCTTGGCGTCCCAAGTCCCTCTCTTCTCTGATGCATAGGGCAGGGAGAATCACTAACATGCCACTCATTCATGTGGCAGGCCACTGATTGTTGAGGGGATTCTGGGGTGAGGGAAATGGGTCCCTGCCCTGTGCACCTGCCCTATCCAGTCCCTGCCTCTGGGGAGGTTTAAACAACTCAAACTTAGTTACCTCCCGTCATGCTGTCAGCCCACAGGCAACTCAGCAACCTTGCCACCACAGCACGGGGGATTAGGGTGCTGTGCTACTCTTCCTCTCTGCCTTCCTTCTCTCTCCAAGTCTCTTCTCCCCTCTTGATCCCTCAGTCACTCATGGGGATAGAATCGCTGGGTCTGCTGCATGAGCAAGCTAACAGAAAGGCTTCCCTTTCCATAGATGTCCACAATCTCCATGAGGGATTCTTTAAGATCTTCCTGCTATGGGGAGGAGGGAATCACTGTGGTCTCCTTGAACCAAGAGTCCCCTAATGCCTAATGGTTCTTCTTTCTTCCCTGACTTTCAGCTCAACCATTTCCTCATACTAAGTTGTGAGGACAGGGCTCTGGGGTGGGATGGGGTGGCAGCAGAGTCATTTGGCCATATCTTGGAGGGACATTTAGTGAGGCATCCTGACACTCATTTGAAACTCTCTTTGGAAAATTTGCCGTCATGGATGGGTCCTTGTTACTGATTCTGATGCCACAGGCAAGTACCACTCAACCTCTTACACTAGGGCTTTCCAAAAGACCTGATCCCCATGCCCTGGGAGATAGTCTTTGGGGAACAATGTGCCAGAAGCCCTGGTCTCCCTCCATAGAGACAGGTTGCTATCGTTGTCACTGTTGTGGCCCCAAGGGAGAGGCGATGTGCACGTCTACCAGTCTGAGAGGCACATTTCTATATCACTTCAGCAGGGCTTCTGAGACGGCCGGGGCCAAGGATCTTCAAGAGCGACAAGGCTGGTGTGGCTGGCACTGCTGTTTTCTTCGTATTCTATGCATTTTCTGAGTCTAAAATGCTGCTTCCAAGTGGCAGGATGTCCCACCCTGATCAGGGACTGATGACGGCAGGGTTGGTACCGAGGTACCAACCTGCACCCTCTGGCCCAGCACCTCCCATCTGCTTGCCTGGAGTCATTTGCAGAGCCCAGGCACAAGCACTATCTCCCTGTGTTTCACACAGGCCTTGGTTTCACAGAGGCCATCGTCATCATCAGGGCTTCAACTGACACCATTTATTGAACCCTTGCAATATGCCAAGAATTCTGTATGCATTGTTTCATTTCATTCTCAACCACCCTACGAGCGAGGTATTATCATTTGTTTCCTTTCACAGATGAGAAAACTGCATCTGAGCAAGGTGAAACCACTTGCCAGAGGTCAAACTCTTCAGTGGTGGGGTCTGGATTTGGACTCAGTTCCCTCCGACATTAAAGTCGAAGCTTTGTCCTGCCGCCTCCCTGGTGCTTCTTGGCTGGTAGCCCTTCCTCCAGGGGGAGAAAGGGGAATGTGGCAGAGGAGCATCCCTCAGCATCCCTCAGTGCCAACAGACGGATGCTGGGCTGTCCCTAAGGGAGGGACAGTTCTCTACGGCTGGTGTTCGCCACTGGCGATGTCCAGCCTGCTTGATTCTTGCCCAACCCCCTCAATCAGACAATCCCCAGTCTCTTCCCCTTTACTGATTTTCAAAAGGTAAGAAATCAATCCCCTGCCAGTTCTATTGCCTTTGAATTCCAAGCACATATGTTGAAAAGGAATGGCAAATGCAGGGTGCACACTGTGGACCCCAGCAGGGTCGGTGTGTGTGAGAGGGTTGAGTCAAGAGTTCAGTGAATCATTCATGTAAATTTGGAGTCACTGCTTAGATGCTCATGCCTCCCAAACACTCCTAAAAAAAAGAAAACAAGAAAGGAATGGAAACAAGGAAGAGAAAACTAGAAATTACATTAACATTTTCTCTTATTTCTGTTCCTTAGAAAACACTATGTACAGATCAAGAAAATGAACTTGATCTTGAAATCAACATCCAAAACCTTCCCATCTGATAAATCCTGAAGTGTCCATCTCCGGCTTCTTGGCTTAATTCTTCCCCATGCCTGTTCTGGGTTTGGCCCTGAAGGGTAACTTCTCCCCTCCCTCTTCCCTCTCCACCTCAACTTCAAGGTAGGTTCTTTGTCAAATGGCTTTCTTTCCTTGATATCTACTCAAATATTAGCTGGAGATTTAAATTTGGGGGTTTTATAGGAACTTATCTCTAGAAATGATCTGTCAAGAAAATACTCCTCCCCAGATCCCTTCTCAAAGGTGACTTTTGGAACAGGAAGGCTCTCTCTGCCTTTTCAGGTGATTCTAAAACCCAAAAGAGCAAGATAAATACTGTCCCAGGTGGGGCCACAGCACAGCTAATCTATGGAGACAAAGTGAGTTTGAATAAAGAACAAATATTCTCCCTTCTTGGGAAGGAAACAGATTCCTCAAAATGCCACTCCACCCTCTCTCCAGACTCCAAGATCTCAGTCCTAGAGATTGGGGTGGGATGTGACACTTAATTTCCTCTTGACCCAGTGGCAAATTAAGGGCAACAGGGCACAGAGTTTGGAGTCTTCTAGACTAGACGCAGTGACTAAAGTCCAGCTCTGCCATGTACCAGCTATGAGACCTTCAGGAAAGAAATTCTCCCTATGAGTTTCAAGGGTCACCATTTCCATGATGGCATTTGCAATTTTATCAGGGTTGGATTTTAAAGTCACTGCTTAAACAAGGAATCACTGTTGGGCAGAGATACTTTTAAAAACCCCTTGAATCAGTCATAGTTCAGCAATAGTCTCCCTGTTCTCAGTGACCACCACGGCATCTCTCATCACACAGATCAGAGCCTCTTCCATCCATCAAGAGAGAAAGTGGCTGCCCTGTCTTCAAGGGCCAGGCTAAGTATTATAGTTACATTCCACATGGTGAGATGCTACGCTTTGGAAGGCTAATGGCAACGGAATCCAATGGTGGAGAAAAGGCAGTTTATGTTTATCTCACCCTCCTCCGTGCAGGCTGCCTTTCAATGGAAGATGTGAGATAACCCTCACTACTTAATCTCTCTCTTTCTTCCTGACCACATACACTTTGTGATGGGTGGAACCGTGGCCTCTCTAAAAAAGATATGTTGAAGCCCTAACCCCCAGTACCTCAGAGCATGACATTATGTGGAGATAGGGTCTTTCTAGAGGGAACCCAGTTAAAATGAGGTCACTACAGTGGGCCTTAATCCAATATGACAAGGATCCTTATAAAAAGGGGGGAAAATTTGGATACAGAGACATAGAAGGAGGGCCATATGAAGACAGGAAGAAGGGGGCATTCTACAAGCTAAGGAACCTGAAGCTAGTGGGTTGGCCATATTCTCCCACATGGCCCTTAGAGGGAACCAAGCTGGCAGACACCTTAATGTTGAACTTTCAGCCTCCAAAACTGCGAGACAATAACTTTTTGCTATTGAAAACACTGGTTTGTGGTATTCTGTGATAGAATTCTCTAGGAAACTGATACACAGTTAGATTTGTACAAGTTAAATGTGCTTTTAATGAGTATCCCCTGAATACCATAGGGGTTTTACGAGGATCAAATGAGCTAACAGATGCGCAGGGATTTTTTGTACCTAGAACATTATTAAATATTCATTGTTCACTTGCATTATTCAGATAAAGAGCCTTGAAAACTTTGGTATTAGTGGTAAGGAAGGGACATTTCCCTGGGCCTCAGATTTCTCCAAAGCAAAATGAAAGTTTGGACATATATGTTTCTTTCAGCTGTGATGCTCTGGAGTTGAGCAGATGGAGATACAGGACACCAGAAAGATGTGGTGTCCCCACTCAAGGGTCTGCTCAACCTCAAACTGGGGCACAGGAACAATGACACCTGTAACTATTTCAGAGTCACTCTATACTGGGCCAGAGATTGACACATGTTGACCTCCTTGGGCTTTTCATGCAGAAACCAAAAAAAAAAAAAAAAAAAAAAAATCAAAAGAGCAATTCTATGTCTTGAAATTGAAGTTTAATACCTCTCTCTTTTCCCACTTGTTAACCATAATTGCTTCACTTCTCTGCTTTTTGATGCATGTAAGGAAAAGTTGCTTTTTCTACTTTTGTAGCTTTTTCCAAATAGAAAATATGGATTCTACTGTATTTCAAAAAGTGTTCAGCTAGGTGAGGCAGAGGCATTAGAAAGTCCTCACCATGTATCTCCAAATCATTACATGGATGTTGTTCTATTTCCTAATATTGTTGTTCCCATGAACCTAATACTTAAGCAGAATCTGCCTCATTATCAGCTAGGCCCTGGGCAAGACAAAAATGTAGTGTCCTGGCCAGAGACAAGGAAATCGAACTCCTCTTTCCATAAGCCTGGCTGCCAAACCACTGCAGATGGGCCACCCCTAAGGATTGCAATTTCTATACCTGTGTACAGAAACTTCATGCTCAGTGTCTGGATTTGGGTTGAAAAAGTGTCCCCAACCTAACTACTAGTGAAATGCACTGTGGTCCCACCAGCTAGAATGGGGATGGCAGCTACAAACCTCAGATGCTGAAGGACAGGCATCTGACCTCCATTCTTTTTTTTTTTTTTGGTACCAGGGATTGAACTCAGAGGGACTTGACCACTGAGCCACATCTCCAGCCCTATTTTGTGTTTTATTTAGAGACAGGGTCTCCCTGAGTTGCTTAGCCCCTCGCAGTTGCTGAGGCTGGCCTTGAACTCGCGATTCTCCTGTCTCAGCCTCCCAAGGTGCTGGTTTTACAGGTGTGAGCCACCGCACCCGGCTTGACCTCCATTCTTCTGTTCTCATACTCAGGCCCTGCTGGAGGCAATAGCAGAATATGGACCTCTCCATCGAAACTCAGCTGAAAGGTGGAAGTGGTTAAAGAAGGACAGAGGGTGAGAGTGTGGGAAGCTGGGTAGGATATGTCATGCCAGGGGACTGGGAAAGAAGCAGCTGAAAACCTGTCCAGGGGAAGCGAGAAGGCCACAGATGGTAGCACTATGCTGGACCAAGGCTCCAAGTCTCCAACAAGTGCATTGTTGTTCCATTGGACTTCACTTACAAAACAGAAACTCAAAGACAAGATGATTGAGAATGTCAAGGCTGAGCAACCACAGATCATCCAGCTCCAAACATGAGACTGTTCTTAGTGCAGGGCCTGTGAGATGAATGGGCAAATGCCCCAACAGACCCATTGTACAAAACAAAGACTATCAGAGCTCTCGGCTTATGAGCTATGGGTTCACAGCAGAGAGGACACAGGGTGGGCTTTGGAGGTGGGCCGGGCCTCAGCTCACACTCTGGTTCTCCCACCTGTGCCCTGCGTGAAGTGACGATGGAGGTCAAGTGCACAGCCCAACAGCAAGCTCTAGTGAGGGCTCTCTAAGTGGCAGCTGCGACGGCATAAGTGACGAGTTTCCAATAACAATGTCTCAGAAGCCAGCTCCAATCCTACAAGGTGTTCCTATGAACCTGGCAGGAATCCAGGAAAAGGAAAGAAAAACTTAGATAGACACATAGGAAAGACTACACAGAAAACATTTCCTAAGGGCTGAGGCAGGGCCCGAGTGCATCATGTTTCTGTCTAGTGAATGGTGACATCACAGAGCTGTGCATATCCACCAGTCAAGAAAACACTTTACTTTGGTCTCTAAAAATGAGAAAATAGACATGGTGGGAGGCTAGGGGAGGGAGGGGTCTCTTTGGGGGACAGAGATAATGGCAAGAAAGAATCAGTCACTTGAGGAAAATTAAGTTTGTTGTCTGTGAGTTTAAATATCCATTTGAATATATCCAAATGCTTTGGAATGCAGGGCTTCAACGTAATCCCAGTGATGGATTTTGCATTTTGTCACACAGTGCAGTTGAGGGGTAGAACTGAGCCAACGTCTCCAGCTTATTAAGAGACCTGGGTAGAAGCTGGCCATTCTTTCAAAGACGTACATGAGGCTGAATTTCATTTATGGTGCCTCCTGCAAAGCACGAGTTGCCTTATCCAGGTCTGGACGGAGCCACAGGCACCCTGGGCACACCAGCTTGGGCCACGTACAGGTGACAGCAGATATGCCCAGCTGGCTCCCCAGTGATGCTACAGCACTTTCATACATCACTGTTGTGGCCCCTGTCACCTCTGACAGCAAATATGATTTTAGCTGTCAGGCAGCTGACAGGAAACAAAACATAATTTACAGCCAAATTCAGCTTGCAAAAGCACACACACCTGGCTCCCAGCGGTCTGAGCTGCAAAAACACACCCAAGGACAGGATTTCGCTGGGCCAGATAAATGGGCAAAATTCCCCTTCCAGGGCTAATCAGCAATTGCTGTGGAAGGAAGGGGAAGATAGCGATGTTACTGCTTCTTACAACTACCATTACTGAAATATGCTTTGAGAATTTTATTACTAATACTACATTCTGTCAATGAATTGCCTACTGAAGTGAGACTTTTTTTTTTTTTTTTTTTTTTTGCTAACTCCAGAGGGAAAATGATATTTTATTTCCTTTACTGCCTGCCTTGGGATCAAGTCCTCTAAAGTAACATTGGAGAATGTCCCTGTGCCTTTGCAAAAAGACACAAGCTGAATGTTCTGAATTCTTGTGCTGGCTACTTGGAGTTGGTGGGGATAGAAGGGAAAGGATTGGAACTCTGAAATGTCAAGATCCATTTTTAAGCTTGGCCATGAGCTCTCAGGACTGAACTGTATGAGTGTGGTACGGACGTCCTTGAGTGTGTCCTAAAGCAGGCAAACTTGCATCAGATATAACTAAAATGAGCCAAATAGAACTAGGCAGTGGGACATATGAATTATTGTGAAAATAGAAAGTGTTGCACAGTGAGTTATTCTGAAGAATGCTCATCAGTTGCGCTGGGTCTCTATGAACTGACTCAAGAAGAAAGAAATCTGACATGTAGTCTGGTTTGTTCTTAATTCTTTGTACCATCATTCCATGTAGGGCAAAAATGAAGCACAGTTGGTGGCTGGGACAGTCAGGCTACTTAGATTCAAGTCCTGGTTTCATCCATTACCAGCTCTACAACACTGGGCAAATCATCTAGCCTTGAAAATCCTCAGCTTTCTCATCTTTTAAAAATTGATGAAAAATATTCCTACTGCAAAAGGTACAGAATGAAGTGAGGTAAAGTATGTCAAGGTGACCGGCACAAAGTAGTTACTCAATAAACAGCACTATATGTGTGTTGTGTATTGGTTCATTCAGCTAGCAATGACTGAACACCTCTTATGTGCAGGTACAGAGACTTCTACAGAGATGAAACTGATAGACTCTGCTTTCAAGGAGTTCAGCAGGGTAGAAGGTAATACAAGGTGAACAGAGGAAAAGACCCAGGAGAACCACATGTGGACAAGGTGTTCTGGAATTTAGAAGACGGGAAAGGAAAGGTTCAAATCAGTCAAGCTGTGCTTATCACTTCATCTATTTATTCACCTCCCCTTCTACAGAAGGAAGTAATAATGCTCTCTTCCGTTACCTCTTGGAGTTGGTATGAGGGCTCCCCTCATCAAAGTGTAGACATAAATAAAAGTTGGAAAATGCAGTACACTCTACAATTCAGAGTAACCGGGGCAGTGGTGACAGTGACTTTGGTAAGATGAGGAATATTCTTGGAAAGCCATACGGGGTAATTTAGGAGAATCATGGGCAGTTGCAAGTCTCCAGCTTCACAGATCACCTGGAGCTTGAGGTCTGTACCATGACTTCAGATTTCCAGCCCTCCCTAGTATAGGAGCTCCACAGAAATACATTCATTTGCCTGCACACTTACAAATGGGAAGTAGAAAATTATATGCAAGAAGTGACAAAGCACTTCTCCCTGGAATGTCCCCGCTGCTAAAAGGGCTGCTGCTGAACCTCCCAGGAGCTCAAGAACACAGGAGGGTGAGAAGCCCAAATGCAGTCCCTGCAGCCACCAGACCTGCCGAGGACAGTTTTAAATCACAAGCATGATCATCAGTAGTCTTGATTTTATTTTCAAATATGCCCTCCTGTTTATGTATAGCCCTAAAATGTCCTTGCCTCTTTATAGATGTCTGGAAATGATAAGGAAGGAGAGGGTTTGTCATACACTGCTACCTTACTAGTTCACTCTCTGAGTCCTTGACAAAACATTTATTGATGGGTATTATGGAATGAACTGTGTTCTCAAAAATTTATACATTTGGGCTGAGGCTGCAGTTCAGTGGCAGAGCACTTGCCTAGAGAGCACAAGGACCTGGTTCTGATAACCAGCTCTGAAAAAAAAAAAAAACTCATCTATTCAAGTCCTAAGCACTAGAGCCTTAGGATGTTGTGATCTTTCAAGATAGGGTTTTGAATAGTAATTAAATTAAAATGAGGTCATTAGGATTGGCCTTACTCCAATGTGACTGGGTCCTTCAAAGACGAGATTAGGACTAAATGTACGGAGGGGAGATGACATGAAGATCCAGGGAGGAGAAGACCATGCATGAGCCAAGGAGAGAGGCCTCAGATCCCAACCCTGCTGACACCTTGATCTTGGGTTTCTTGCCTCCAGCACTGTGAGAACATAAATGTCTGGCTGTTTAAGCTTCCCAGTCTCTGATATGTTGTAATGGCAGCCCTTGTGGACTAATATGTAGAGCCTCCACGTGCCAGGAACACTGCAAGGCATTGGAGATACAAGGAAGAACAAGACACTGTGCCAACCCAGAGAATTCAGTCCAGTGAAGGCAGCAAACACTCAAACAGCGTGGTGGATGTGGGGTGCGAAGCCCCCCAGAGAGCAAGGGCCTCAGAGAAGAGCATGACTCTGTATAGGGGCCGGGATGGCACAGGGGTTGGTGCTCGAATGGCTCAGACCGGAAATATGACGTGACCCAACTCATTTCTCAGTCCCAATTTTGTTTCAGCCAAGCTTTAATTTATGAATCACACTTCATGGTGTAGCAGGTAGGTTATTTACTTCCTGGACTTGTCCTTGTTGGTAGTAAATAAGCATTAAATCATGGGACTGCAAGAAACTCTTAGTTTTCTAATTCCACCAGGCAGCCTGGTGAAAGGCAAAGTCGCCTGCCTTTCCAGATGGCTAATCCATGAGATCAGGAATGTCTGTGTGGCGATAGCAACAAGGTAGAGGGGAGGGAGGAAGGGAGGATGGATGCAAGACTTGTTAGAATCCACTTGGCTCTGGAGAAGAAGGCTGTGTCTATAGGATGCCCAAACATCTAGATGTCATGTGGGTAACGTCAGTTGTTAGAGCGATTGGCTTACAGGAGCCCAGACAAACTGCAGAGGGCTGCCAAAGCTTCTCCTGCTAGACATATAAGCCTTCCACAGACTAACCCAGTAGCTGGGGTAGGCGTGTCTCAGGGAAGTGAAAACACATGCCTTGAGACCTGATACCCATCCCTTCCTAATCATAGACCAGAAGACTGCTTCCTGCCCTCCTCCTGAAATAACACTCCATCAAGCCACCTGCTGTCAGCTTAGCCCAGACCCAACTGCCCACACCTTCCTCTGTATCAGCCACACAAACTCTACCCCCATCTGCAGCCTGGGTTGTGAAAGTGGCAGGAGCCTCAAGGTCCACACAGCAGGTGGTCCTAAGACTACTGGGTACACAAGCAACACCCAGATGAGTGAAGAAGCAGGTTCTCAGGCCTCACCCCAGAGATCAAAGGGTCTGTAGTGGGGTGCAGAAGCCACGTTTTTAATAAGTACTAAGTGAAGCTGATGGGCTGAATTTGGAGAAATGTTCTTACAGCAGAACTTTAGAAAAATGGGTCAGGGTTGTAAAAGGTGTGGTGACTTACCCAAGGCCACAGAACCACTAGCAGTAAAATCCATCAGAACTCTGTCATTCTGACCCAAAGTAACAATGATATCTAAGGGATCCACGGGGCTTTGCCTATTTCCCACTGCTGAACACCCCTCACCTCTTCCCAGCCTTTCTTACAAAATGGAACAAACTCAGAGATTAGAATGAGGGGCAAGATTGCTTTGAATGAACATTAGAGACTCTCTGAACCTTTAAATTATCTCTGTTCATTTATTTTCTGTCCCTTTTTCTTTCCATCTCCTGTCCCTTCCAGAGGATCTGTGACAGTGAAATACACTGTGTGTGTGGTTGTTGGAATGAGTAAAAGTCTGGTTGAAGACAAATAGCCAAATAGATAAATGACTTTCAAAATTCAAATTCAAATGTAAACTGGAATTTGGGGCCAAATAAACATGCTCTGTAATTAGTACTTAGGTTTCAACCTCTATTTATGATGAGGTAGTGCCATAAGCTTTATCTTACAAAAGACCATTTTATATGCATTCATTGAGGGTTGAGAAAATAATCTTTTCAGGATTATCAGAGGAATCCAAGGTGGAGGTGACTTCCCCCCATGTGCTTGAACTTGGGAAGACTTTCAGTGTAATGGTTGACATATAAAAGACATTTATAATAATTACTTAAGCACTAATGACAGTTTGGACCATAAGAAGCTGAGTTCTCAACTTCCTTGATCAGCAGTGTTTGCTATGACTAAGGACTAGGTAGACAGCAGGCACTGACTTTGTCTAACCTTTGACTTGTAATAAAAATGCAATAAAGTGGTTAAAATACAGACATGTCTGATAAAGAGTATTTGCTTTTTAAAGTAACTGACTAAAATAGGAACATATCTGATAAATGAGTTTATGGTCAAGTGGAAGGCCAGGCCTTACTAATTAGTCAAGATTTTGTTTCCTACACAGATTCCTTCTTTACCTCTTTGAAGAGAAATGAAGCAATGAAAATGCGTAATAGTTAGAATTAACCATTAACGTGTGTACTTATCAAAGAAGAGGCGATTATGTACAGGCCCTAACTTGTCTTAAAACTCCCCTGTCTTATGATAGTAGAAGATTCAGAATTCTACAGTATATTTAGTCACAAAGCTGTGAGTTTCACAGGGACACCAACATACTTTGACCTTAAAGCGGAAGACAAACACAGGAAACTCTAAATCTCCCCCTTTTTAATTTATTACAATCTTCACTAGAGTTGAAAATCCCTGAATGCCCTGATTAACCTTATTTCCCTTGAGAACTTACTCTACATTAGGTTCCTTATTGAAAGTTTCAAATTTTAATTGACATTTTATTTCTTAACAATTAAACAGATGAAGAATGACATTGGTATAATTATGAGCAGACTAGAACATAATATACATCATAATGGAAATAACAAAAACAAGAGTATTGCATAAATAAGCATGCACTGATTGCCCTTTTGTGCACCACACCTGCCCCGCCCACCTGGCCTCCATAGCTGTTAATGAACTTGGAAGGCAACCATGTTGGCTGTGGGCACTGGAAAAAAATGGAGACTACAGAACCCAGGAATTGATGCTCCCTAGGCTGCTCGTGGCTTGTCCCTAGTGACTAATTTCAATGCCCATTCTTGAGGTTATGAGCTTTTCTTACTGAGATCAGGGATCTCATTCCTCGAGGTCCCCAACATTGAGCTGATTTGTGGGGAGCTGCAGCAAATAAAAGAGTTTGTTGGGCACCCATTCTATGGCACAAGAGCTGTATGTGCTTTATAGAACTCAGCAACAGGAGAGAGAGAACTCCCCACAATTGGGTTACAACCTGCCCTGGCACCTAAGCCTGGGAGGATCAAAAGGACAGCTGCAGACAAGAGAAGAAGGCACCTTCCCAATCAGTTGGTACTTAATGGAGTATTTTCATAGATACTACACTCCTGGAAGAAATATGTCACCCAGACGAAAACTTTAAGATGCCTGATACTTCAAATTCAACTATATCATTTTCTCTTTCCTGTACAAAGACATTTTCAAAGACTTGACTATTTATAGAGGAATCTCAATTAACCAGAACCCACCTAATTAGAACATTTGGCTAACTGCATAATTTTTTTTCACATACTAATTTGTTTTAGGTGAGAAGCACTTAAAATCTACTCTTACCAAGTTTTAAGTATATAACACATTGATACTAACTTCAGTTATTAGCTGTACAATAGAGCTATTGAACTTGTTTCTCCTGTCAGACTGCAATTTTATATCTTTTGACCAACTCATGGTCAATTCAGCCCATCCACTCTCCAGCCCCTAATGACCCCATCCTACTCTTTGCTTCTGTGAGTTCAACATTTTTAAGATTCCACACATGAGCAAGACCAGATGATACTTGTTTTCCTATGCCTAGCTTATTTAGCTTATTCTCCAGAATTATCCACACTGTTGCAAATGACAGATTTCCTTCTTTACAAGGCTGAATAGTATTCCATTGTGTGTGTGTGCGTGTGTGTGTGTGTGTGTGTGTATACATACAATGGAATACTATTCTCTTTGACACACTAATTTCATCTTCTTCGGTAATATATCCAGTAGGGTAATTGCTGTATTATTCAGCAGTACTATTTTTAATTTTTATAAAATTACCATACCTAATTAGAATCTTTGGTTAACTAGTCTCCCTTAAATAAAATGTTTTTAAAGAATATAATAGCAAACATTTACATAGTATTTACCATGTGTGAAATACTCTTAAGTCACACAATCAGTACTTGAGATAGGTTCTATTACTATCCCAATTTTACAAATGACAAGATTGGGGCTCAGAGAGTCCCCACATCTCCACCTGCAGGACTGGAGAGTGAGCACAGACCCCAGACCAAGGATTCCTAAATTCCACCTGGCCTCAATTAGTCAAGATTTAATCCTAGCCACTGACTGGACTTTTCAAAGCCCAGTGAAGACTTAGAGGCTTGGAAAGGTTTGAACACAGCAAGTGTTAAAGAGAATTGAAGGGTGAAACAACAGTTGTCCCAGAAATTAACTTGTGTATGCCATTAATCACCTGGATCTTTTCATTCCTTCACTGTAGCCCCCACCTTTTGCACTGTGATTCATTCATGTGAGGACCAAAGCTGATTTTCAGCAAGCACTAGAAGACTCGGGATGAAAGTGTTAGCACCCCTAACAGCCACTGCAGCTCCTGGAGTTATGTGAGCATCACACTGAAGCCAGGCTGGCCCAAAAGGAAGTCTCAGAGATTGCTTCAATAAACTCCCAACAGGTTACAATCAGGTTCTATTGTCTCCACTACTAGTTTTAGAAGAAGTGATCTATCCACTGTGGAGCTTTGTAATGCATCACCTGGCCCTAGCAAGAGATAACGTAACCATTTTTTCACCAAGGAAAATAACTAGACCTGTGTGCAGAGTTGTCATGTTAAAGGAAGTAAAGTCATTTGCTATTTCTTCCCTAATGAATGCTGAAATATACTAACCACATAAGATCTAGTAGTAATATATAATATAACCCAAATATTGAGCATTTATGATGTTCTATGCACTATTCTGAGTCCTATACCCATATTCTATCATTTGATCCTCATAGCAACCCTATAAGGTGAGTTCATTATTCCATTTTACAGATAGGGAAACTGAGGCATAGAGAGGTTTAGTGACCATAGCTGATGAAGGATTCAATCTCAGGTAGGCTGACTGTAGAACCTAGGATGAAAACGTGCTTAACAAACAAATATAGATTTTTTTGAACTGAGAGACGACCATACTTTTGTAAGTCACTCTTGTCCAGTGGTCTGAATGATTGTGTTCCCACAAAATGCATATGTTGAAATTCTAATGTGATGGTATTAGAATGCGGGACCCATGAGAGGTAATTGTAATAAATCAAGCTAAGCTTTTGGAGTTGACATTTTAGTTTAATGTTAACTGCTCAAACTGTAAATTTGCAACAATGACAATAACCAAAAACCAACAAATACATTAAAGAAGGGCATACTCTACCTAAATGGTTAATTCCGTGATGGTTCCCTAAGATAATGTTATTTCCAACACCTGATGGAGCTCAAATTACAGTTTTAGTGACACACTCAATTCAAAGATTTTTTTAAACAGAGATTTCCAAGTTTATGAACTCCTAAAAATGCACATCTTTGCTGTTTTCTTGGTAGATCATTTCCCCCATTTTCTGCTACACTGATTATTGGACGACTTCTGAGTATACAGTAATTAATTTGAGATAAACATACATAGGCTTCCGGGGGCGCCAACATGTTCCTACCTCAACTCAGGGGGTAGCAAAGAATTGAGTCAGTCAGGCCTCTGATTTGCCCCTACACCACAGAAATACCCATTTTGTTGATATTATTTGCTAAATTAAATTGTTTTCACACTGAATTGACCAGCTCTAGCATCAACCAGGATAAAAAGACCATATTAAGAGCAGTTCTTGTCGGTAACTAGGTTAGGTTCATCTGTACATTTTCAGGCCATAGAATGGAACAATCTCTGCTGTAAAATGTTTAACCCAACCACTCAAAACCATGTCCCTCTGTGGCTGCTTGGAGTTTGTGGGCCTCGAACAACTCAGCTGTTCCACTGGCCTATTTATTTCTAACTTCCAGCTCTTTTGCAATAAGGGAAGGAAGAAAATGTTTTAGCAATCCTCAATAACTATAAATAATTCCAAATCCTTCCTAAAGGGGAAGTAGTAATAATCAAAATGCAATTTCATTAATCTACTCATAGACACAGGAATCAGCTCACTCAGGCGGTAGTGACAACCCACAAAGAACAGAACAGTGGATTCTTTGTTCCTAGGCCCCTGAGTTTCTGACTGGCCTTCCAGGGATTCTCCAGGTTCTAAACAAAGTGCACAGGGTTCGAAGAGGTTTTATGGAATGCAGAAACAGGTGGAAAACCACAGTTAATGTTCAGTGTAAGCTGCCAACACCAAAACAGTTGAAGTTCAAAGTGCTTCCCCACCCAGGCAGTTGCTCAGCTGGCAGTAACTGAGGACAGGAGAAAGGTGACAGGTGCTAAACACCAACCTAACAAGGACAGGCTCTGACTTGGGGATCTGCCAGGAAGGGAGCATCACTCATCTTTTTTTTTCCCAGAAAAGTACAAGGAGCTGCTGTGTGCTTGTAATGTGAGCTGAGCTGACCACTGACCTGGCTGTGGACGTAACTGCAGGAAACTGGAGTGTGGACCAAAGGTTCCCCTCCAACCCCTGGTGGATCTGAAACCAAGATTCAACAGGCTGATTAGGAAGATGACTTGCCTTTCAACATCAAGGGGTGGTACCATACTTGGACATTTAGACAAGATTAGGAGAATAATACCCAAGTTATCCCTTTTGCATGTATAATCTACCCAGACTGGGAATTTGCCTCATGGAAATCATACTTCTCAGTTAAACTGAGGCATGGAGAGGCCACAAAATAAGCCATCGCTCTTTCAGGTAGCATATACTCCAAAGTTTCTGGGCTGCAAAGTTAGTCACTACCTTCTCTTTTAAAGAGGAAATAAATTTCACTGTTCACATGGTCTCCAGCCATCTGGCCATAGAGGAAAAAACAGAGTTCAGAAATGCATTGTCCTGACATTTCTTAGCATCTACCATCCCCCACCACCACCTCCATCAGTTACCATCTCCTGCATTTATCTCTTTCAAACTAAGGACAACTAGGCATCATTAGCCTATTAGAGTCCTTGACTGACAGATTGAGGAAAGTTCACTTCGTTGAAATAAACTCCACCTCTGGAATTCAAGCTGTTGGTGGCTCAATCCCAGGAAGCTCTATCCAAGTGAGCTATGTGCACCTGTCAGTTATTTTTCTTCTGCATTGGGCAAAGGAATCAGGACAGATTGGATCATCCGCTCAACCCTTCCTTAGTCCCCACAGCTTGAAATCTCCCTGAGAAAAGAAGAATGTGTGAGTTTTCTTGGTAGGTAGCTGGCCCTGTGGATATTGGCAAATGGCCTCATAAGAATTTGAATCAAGACTGTAAAGGACAAAGGAATCAGAGGAGAGGATGTATAAACCCCTTTGCAGTTTGGCATTCCCTAATCCCATGATGCTTCCTAAAGGAATGTCCACATTAAGTCTCCTGAGGATTTAGGATTCGGGGATGCCGATACTTATTAGAAACTGAATATAGAGCCAAGAACTAGACTTCCAAAGCTGACCAATGAGCAGAAAAATTAAGCAGACTTGACAGACAGCAAGCATCTTTTAGAGTAATTTAAAGCAATTATCATGTAACTTCTTTCATAGCCCACCAGCAATAAGACTTTCAAAAGGAATTTTAGACTGTTTTGCTGTTTAACATGAAATCAGAGAGAAAAATTGGTGTCACGATCCACATCCTTGCTACAACAAATTAGCAGGTACCCTTCTCTTAAAATATCCAAAGGCTTTTGTTGTGCAGCCAAAATTGATCAAAGGTTACTGCAATCTAAAAACAGAAGAAAGAAAGGGAGAGAGAATTCTCCAGTTGCCTGGTTGCTAAGCAACCCTGTCTGTTCTGGTAACTGGGTCCGAGGGTCTTTGCTGCTGACTTTCACTCCATATATAATATATACCAGCATGTTTATTCTCCTGTAAATGCCCAGCAAATAAAAAGCGATGAAGCCCTTTCATTGAAATTATTCATGTGCTAAAAGCTTTTATCCACATCACTGGTGTGACTGACAATATCATACCAGCAAGCTTCCTGAATTAGTTCTCATTCTGGTATTGCACTCCTGGGCTTTCTTTCTTTAATAAAAGAAAAAAAGCTACAGTTTTATGTAAGCTCTCTATAGCCTGGCATTACCACTCCTTGGTACCAATCATTAAGATATCCAGGCACATTTTTTCTTCAACTTGTCAACATTCTTAAGGAACTACCTTTCATATGACTGCCTCACCACCACCACCACCTTAAAAACTTTGGCTTGCCTTGAGAACTAGTTTACGGGAGAGAATTCGAATGAGTTATTTGTCTATTCTAGAGTCTTTCAGGAAATCCAAGGGGTATACAATATCCTTAATATTTTCTTGAAGAGTGTACCAAGCATGGTTTCAAAATTGAAATCCAGGGGTCAGTCCTAGGAGTTCTTATTTTATCAAACATCAGGCTCCCAACCAGGTAATTTCTATCTTTTTTTTTTTTCATTGTTGGGAATGGAACCCTGGGTCTCAGGCATGGTAGGCAAATGCTCCTACCTCTGAGCTACATTTCCAGCCTCCATCAGGTAATTTTATAGCATGTTGAAGGTTGAGTGCCCCTGAGGGAAGAACCTAAATGGTTTTCTTTACACAAGTTAATCAGTCCTGGGTAAACCTACATTTTAACATCAGAGATGGGAGGTCTCTCTTTGGGCAGTTTTCAGGGCTTCTCAGAAAGATGGCCACACATGCGGGGCCTGGCTGCAGTCCATAAGAACGGAAGGCGAATCTGGGTGAGCTCTGTTGCTAGCCAACCCTTCCCCCTTTTACTCTATTCAAAGATTTTACCTTGACACTAAAGATTGCAACCAAAAGTATATGTAGGGGACAAGCTTCCTAAGGTACAAACTCAAGGGTAAAGAAGGATAACTGTTTTCCTCTATAAGGATTTAATTTCTCTCACAATACTCCATTTCAATCTGGCACCCAGAAATGGGATCTTATGAATTCCAGAAAGCACTGCCATGTTCAGTGCTGTCTCAACCATTTCAGGTTTAATACTCTGCTACATTCAGGACTTCCCATCCATCCTTGTGCCTTCCTAGGCTCCAGGGGAAGAAGAAGTGGGGTTTACGCAAGGTTGTGGCCCGAATAGGATGAAGGGGTGACTCTCAGATGTGACCCATCCCCATCTTTGGCCCTTAAGTGACCATCACACATGGTCCACTCAGCTCCTCTGGCTACTAAGCCATCTCTCATCCTCCCACAGGGAACCCAGGGACTGATCTGGTTTTCTCGTCTGCACACACCTCATCTGTGTCCTTACCACTTTAGCACTTCCCCCTGCTGGTTTGGAGGACTTGTCTCTGAACCTGGCTGGGTCCCTGGGCTTCATCCTGGATGAGCCACAGAAGTACTCTCAACCCTCACATTTCCATTATTTTTCAAAGGAGTTCTGAGAAGGAAGGGCCAGGCTCCTTGCCCCGAAACTATCTTCCTGTCTTCTTTCTCATCAATCCCTTCTCTCCCCCTCCAATCCAGAAGTCTCTACCTTCTTGTCTAAATGAACAAGGGAGAGGCATGTGGCTTCCTCAAAACCTGAGCTTTTAGAAGCTAAAAGCTAAAGGAGACTGGGGATGAAAACAAGTGAGGGGTATGTTAAGGAATGGCAGGCACGACAGTGACCATCCCCAGAGATAAGCCTTCCATCTCATCAGACCAAACATGTGCTTGCTTTCTGGCACTACACTTAAGGTGCAAAATGAAAATATATAGTGCATGTAATGTGAATGAAAAGACTCTTCAGTTTTCTATGACTTTTATTAAAATGAAGTTCCTTGGTTAAATATCAAGCAAAGTGTCCACCAGAGGTCAAAGTCTTTTTTATCTTGCTATCAGATTATTATGATCATTGAGACTTTTGAAATAGGCTCCTAATTAATGTACTCATCAAGACTTCCATGCTTACTTGGGACAAAGCTCTACCTCCAAGTGACTTAAGCTAAAGGAGATACTTTTAGACTTACATAATGGTGACTTATGGTTTCAGGCACAACTGGATCCAGGACCACCAAACAATGTTGTTGGGGCTCAATTGTTCCATCTCTCAGCTCAGCATAGCACTGCCTACTTCATTCTGCCTGCTGTTATGAAAAATGGTAGCACCCGATTCACATCCCCCATGTTGGATAATCCCACTAGAAATAGGGGTTGACATAATTCTGGCAGCAAAGTCCCAGGAAAAGTTCTCATTGGCTTAGCCTGGAGTCTACTCCCAAGTCTGCTCTACCCACAAGATCAGAGGGATGAGAACAGATTCTGCTCAAAGAGAAGGAGCTCCTTGCCCCAGTGAGAAGAAACACTCTCAGCAACTAACAGAAAATGTCCATCATCCTGGAGACTTCACTACTATTATACCCCTTGATACCCACAGAGTACCATTCCAAAACATGAATAAAATCTCACAACTCCTTTCCTCAACAATCATCCCTGCATTGAGTAAATGTTGATTGAATACCCCCTATGTTCTAGTTGCTGGCTGGGTTTTGAAAACAGCTGTGAGCAAACAGACAAGATTCTTCTTGGAGGAGCTTACTTCTACTCAAGACACCCCTTCCAAGCCCTGCCTTCTGCCTATTTCTCCAGTCCCATCAATCACCATTCAGTCACCAGGAGACTCTCGCCCAGATCTGTCTCCAGTTATCTCTATTCCATTCCATGTTACACTGTCAATCAAGATTAGCTTTTCTTCTTCAAATATGCACATAAATATTTCCCAGCTGCTCCACTTTTCACCTGACTTATCCTTCAAGTCCAGGTCAAATGTCTCCTTTTTCTGGAGCCATCACTGACCACCTGTCTGCACTAATTGCTCCTCCCTCTATAGTTCTACAACCACATTTCACCACTTCCTCCATCCTGTCTAGTACTCTGGTTATTTGCATCTTCTTTCTCCAATAGATTGCAGTATATGGGCTTGCTATCTGCTTTCTCCAATGGAAGATAATCACATTTCCATAGCCCTTGACTCTGTCCCCACCAGCCCAGCTCAGTGCTGTGTATGCAAGTGTCCACTAAGTTTTAGTTAAATTAAACAGCAAAGGGGGAAAAAAGTTTTTCAATGATATCTGCCCATCGGTCTTCCCTCACCTTGGCCACTGGCTGATATTGAACCACCCAATGAGTTGGTTCAACAGAACTATAACACATCCCTGGGCTTCTCTAGTGACGCAAATGTGAGTGCTACCACCAGTTTTGCTGCTTGTAAGCATGCAGTGCTTCAGCTTGATTGCACAGCGATGGGACAGAATGAAAGGCATCATTTCTCTTGTTGTCCCAAAATTCCAGTGAAGATCAAAGGCTGAAGAAAAAGTGCTAAAATAACTAATATGCTTATCTTTGGAAACCTCTAGTAGTTGAGAGCTTGCTTCCAGGGCTGGCTGAGAAGATGTCAGGCCTATGCACTGGTTGTGTCTGCACTGGCTACAAGGACATAGAAAGTCCCAAGACATATGCTCCAGTGGGAGGGGCACCCACTGGTCCATGAGTTAACCAGGTCTAATTAATTCCACACTAAAATGGCAGCCTTATTTAGAGTAAGTTACATTTCTTGTGAAAATTAAATGAGCAACTGTGTGTGGAAGACTTTGAAAAGTATAAAGTGGCCTATAGTTTTACCTATGAAGAATATCATCACCAATTTGACATCACAGATGTGTTGAAGGAGGTCAGGTCATGTTTAAATGCACCTGAGTTCATGAAAGATCTGAGAAGCAGAAGGGCAGGGAGATTACATGTGTTGTTTGGGGACACGTGAGAGACTTGTATTCATGAGATTTTGCAGATATTGTTTTTATACCTGTGTTCTGTGGACATTCTCATTTCCTATGGATCTCATGATTCTCTAAGGAAATTTTGCAAGGCTGCCTTCCTTGTAACAGAGAAGAAGCACATAATTTTTCTTCTCCTATGAGTAGCTTAAAAAGAATCCCTTCTCCAAATGCTGACCCTTCTTCTAGGATAAGCCCCCTTTTTACAATGATTGAAGATGGTGGGACTATGAACCATTAGTGTTACACTCCAAGGCCAGCACTCCTCCTACAAGCATTGGATGTGCTGTGACCACAGGGTGCCTGTCTGCCAGGAACTTGTACCTTCTCCCTGTACAAGTTAACCAGGTTCTAGTTGGTGCCACCCTAAAATAATCTGGTTAATTCGTGGACCAGTGGGTGCCCCTCCCAATGGAGCATATGTTCTCACCTTGTTATCTGTACTAGGTTTCTGATCAAACAAAAATCAGTTTATGTAGAAGTCATGTAACACAGAAAACTAGGGGTAAGGAAGGCTTGAGAGGATAGGACGTTGGGCAGTAATGGAGAGAAGAAGGTTGCTGGGAGGTGTGGAGCTTGGCCAAGTGTGAATAAGATTCCACAATAGATGAGGCCCCCCCTGGTGGTTAATAGGGTATTCAAGAGGCTGGGATTGTAGCTCAGTGGTGGAGTGCTTGCCTCGTAAGTGTGAGGCCCTGGGTTCAATCCTCAGCACCACATAAAAAGAAATAAAATAAAGACATTGTGTCCATCCACAACTAAAAATATATTTAAAAATTTTTTTAAAAGGGTATTCAAAAACAGGACATGGTAGAGGGGTAGCCCAGGAAGATACAGTTGTCAGAAGCTCCCATTAATTCAAATTTGTCCTGGGCTGGTCTTTTCTTTCTCAACATCAAAATTTGGACAAATTTAAATCTATTACTGCCGTTTGCTTCTTCTTCTTCTAACAGACTCTTAGAGTCACCAACTTGGACCCCCTCTTCCCCAGGAAGGTCACTATGACCAGAGTCCCCCAAAACAGCCTCAGGTGGTTTCTGAGCATTGAGAAGCTTAAGCAGTCATTGCGTTCATGTATAACCTTCTTCCACTGTCATCTTTTATGTGGCGTTAATTATTTTTCCTTCTTTCATTGAAAAAGCTTTCAACCAGAGAGAATCCTAATTAATTTGAAGCAAGAATAATTTTTCCTACATCTTGCTGCTTCCAGTGTGTGATTAAAAGGGGCAGTTTCAAAGTGGGCATCTTCAAACCTCACATGTAATATTGAGTGGTTCTATTAAATAGCTTTTAGATGTGCTGCTCATGTGTTATTTTGATGAGGGCTGCAGATAGCACTAATTTCTGATAGGATACTACAGAATGCCAAGTTCTTTTTCTGACTAATAGGTATCTGTGTGCAAATGGAAGGGCTCCAACCCTTCATTTAATTTATTTTGGACCTAACATCTTTCATGGCCTCTCCTCCTTTGCATACTCCTTTGCAAGCTGCCTTGGAATGCATTTCTTTCATATTTGTGTGGTCTGCCTTATCCAACTAGAGTATGGTCTTCTTCAGAGTGGGACTGGCTTTTTTTCTACCTTTATAGGTTGGATTATCTTTATTAAAGTACCATATTAATTCTGCTAGCCTGAATAGAAAGAAAAGATAATTTCATAAAGAATATATATTGCGTGGTCTTTGTGAGGAAATGGCACTAGAAATGGAAAGCATTCTGACTCCAAGAAGTGAGCGTGCAGGATCTGGGTGTGGTTTAAATCTGGGTGTTATTGGCAGCTAGCAAAACCAGAGTATAAGTGAAATAATGTGAGAGGAATGAAAGTCTGGCTGGATAAAGAAAAATGAACCCTCAAGGGGACAGAGAAGACAGGCCAAGACAAAGACAAAGAAGAATACAACAGCTTATTGTGTTGAGAAGGTGTGATTCAATTAAGATCAACTGTGTTCAGTGTTGCTGAGCAGTTAAGCAAGAGGAGAAGCAAAGATTCTCTGGACTCAGATACATGGAGACTTTGGCGAGATGATTCTGTGGAGTGAGGAGGGGGAAGCTGGGAGTAGACATGAGTGCGGGATAAAGAACTAAAAGCTGGAAATATGAACAAAGCTTTCCAGAAGTTTGTACACAAAGAGGAGGAAAGAAAAAAGTGGTAGATGAAGCTACATGAATCTGGAGGTGTTTCTCTCTCATTTTTAGAATGATCTCATCATAGAAATGGAAGCATTAGACATGTGGTTGTAGAAAGCATCCTCATGCACATGCCTCACCTCTCTTCACCTATGTGTACACACAAGCTGGGTAGCACCTGCTGAGGCTTTCTGGCAGGAAAATTCTTCATAAAAAAAGTAAAATACAAAGATATTGCTTTGGCATCAACCTCTGCACAGCTATTGTGGTTAATGGACAAGCTGCATAATGATGTTCTAAAAGCCTCCCCAGAGAAGCCCAGGGACCTACTTCCATAGGTAATGGCAGACTGATCCCCAATCATGAAGATTCCCCCAATCATAAAGAATCTTTCAGATTCTTTCAGTCTCCTAAACCATGTGCTTTTTGTCTCTTGCATGAGGACTCACAGTATATCCTTTTGCACCATCTGTTTTAAGTTAGGGGGGGCAGGGGGAATTTTGACTTGCATGATAGCAGAATTGGGTCTGCAACCTGTGTCACCCAAGGCAAGGTAGGATCCTCCCACAAAACAGATGACACAGAAGGCTGCTTGATTATCCTCCTGTCCTGGAGACACTGACGTCTTCCTTGACTCACAGAGAACTTTAACCTGGAAAGCACTGATAGATTATTTCCCAGACCACTGTCACATCCCTCATTTACAGATGGGGAAAACTGGGGCCAGAGAGTGTGAGTGGCTTACTAAATTCATCTACTAGATATAAGTCAGAGACTTCCCCATCTCAGATCAGCAAGCTTTGCCAGCCACATGCATCAAAATGTAAAACAGACAGGCCTGAGTGTGTTCTATTGGCTTGACAGAAAAGATCAAAAACCTTTTCTTCAAAAGTCTAGACCCATCCGGAGACTTGACATTATCCAACTTATTCCTTCTGGGAAGACCCCTGTGATTCCTGAACTGTAAATATTAAGTCCTTTGAGACTTCTTCTCAGAGCTGAGGTATAGCTAATGAAGATGTCTCATGTCTGCGCTGACAGAAGAGAATTTAAACTTCAAGACCCCCAGAAAGTAGAAGCTTTTTGTTGCCCCAGTCCTAATGAACCAACAGGACCTTCAAAGAAAGAAATTCCTGTAAGTGGAAATTATTGAGTCTTGAGTGGGTCCTTGTGACCACCATGAAGACCCCCAAACCACACCCATTGCTAGTGCAGGAGGTGGGCTGCCTCATCTTCTTATCTCAACTTCTCCAAAAATGAGATAGCCCTGAGCCCATCAGCTTTTTCCAGCCACCAACCCTCTAAGACCTTGCTTTCAACATTCTTCCCATTGTGGTTCCTTTGGCACCTCTACTCCTGCCAAGACCCGTGTTTCAACAATCTGGAAGATTTCTGTAGCTTTACCTTTTTCTTCTAACCCCAACTTCTAAAAAGGCCTATGGCCCTCTCTCACCTGTCATCATTAGAGTGAGCCCCATTTTAATATCTTTAAATGATATCTTGGTGTCTGTGGCACTCTACAGTCTTTAACTCCAGCCTCTCATAGCACCTCACACGCCAAGGGCACTTCCATTTCCAAGATCTTTGTTTAAAGCTTTCAGACAAATTAAGGGATGGGCTGGTTGACAAAGTACTATTGTTTGTGCCCTTTAGGCATGTTGCCCCCTCTTTTTTGCTACCTGTTCTCCCCCAAATCTTCACAACCTTACCAATCTAGCTGTCTATCACCATTGCACTAACTGAAACTGAGTTCCTTCAGGTCAAATCTCAAGAGCTAAGTATAACTACCCTGGTCTCATTTCTGCACAGCATTTGACACAATTGAAAACTTCACACACACACACACACACACACACACACACACACACACACTTCCTTGAAATTCTTTCTTCCTGCTTATTTTGACTTCTCTACAAAATTTCTACCACTCTCTTTTTTACTCTGAGACTTCCACATTTTTTCTCTTAGATGTTCTCAACCTCAACATACCTAGAAACAAACCATGGTCTTCCCTCCAAATCTGTTTTTCTGCATCTTGACTGTCATTTTCATCTCTCAGCCTGCCAAACTGGATACCAACGAGTCATCTGTGACTCCTCTCTATTCTCAGCCAACACACCCCACTTGTCTCCAAGTCTCATTGGTCTTTTCCTCAAAAGGTCCCCTAAACTTTTATCATCACCTTCCTTACCATTCCAGTCTCTCCTTTCTAACTCATCTTGACCATCACTGATGGATTCACCTCCTTGACATACTCATAAAGCCTCATCAATGCTGACTTGTACTTTCCATATAAGACTACAGTCCTTGCTCTAAACTTAAAATCCCTAAACATGCTGACCCTGTCCTGCTCAGTCCCTAGACCTCCCCTTACTCTACAGCATGAATTCTTTACTACAGTCAAACTCTACTTGTTATATTTCTATCCTAATGCAAATTAACATGGTTTGCTCACTCTTACCACCAAAATATTGATGATGCTTTTCACTGCATTGGACATTGCCTGCCCCTCCACTCTAATTTTCCCTCATCTTATTCATCCTTCAGAGCCCTGTCCAACTTTAAATTTCCTCCCTCATGATACTTGGTTATACCTGATCACCTGTTTTCATCTCTAATTCTTCTTGCTCTCACTGCTACTGATTCTATATCAGTACATAGTACAAATTTTTTTTGATGGATGTGACTATAAATTAAACATATACTGAAGATTTATTTTGATCAAGTTGCCAAACTAAGTAATACAAATTGTTGGAAAGGGAGAGTTTCAAGATGGCAGAATAGGTCACTTTCCTGGCTGCTCCTGTGGCATGAATCCAAGAAAGCAGACAAGCAGCTTCTCAGCAAGGTGGGTGAATAAAAAAAAAGCAGGGTCAGGGGGAGATTTTACTAGAATTTAATACAAGACATTCAAAGCAGATTAGGGACTCAAGAGGTTGGATATAATAAAATAAGAAAGTAATCCCCAATGCCACAGCCACTGCCAGAGGCACCAGCCAGAGTGGTCCCTCCATAAGCAAAGTGGAGGAATATGGGAATTAAAGGAACCCACATTTTTAGGAGGTCTATGGCATGTCTGGGTATGGAGAGTTTAGATATTAAAGAGACTGCTTGACTAAATTGGAAGCCACACTTCACAATATCTTTGCATGGGAAAGAAGCTGCCATCTCTTCTGACTGTATGTGGAGGACAGAAGAAGGAGCCATTTTGCAGTTGCAGCTTGGGGTCCAGCAGCTGAGGGAGCTGATTCCTGGCAAATCCAAGTTTGGCTCAAAACACAGGCCTGAAAAACTTGCATTATATAACATAGAGTGTGCCTAAGTGACCAGGAGAAAATCAAACATGGAGAGAAGTTTATACAGGGGACTACTGGTTGTGGAAACCTAAAAAGCTCTCCCCATCCCCTTCCAATTCGGCTGCTTGCAGGACTGGCTGGGAGAGACATGCCTGGCTGGGAATTTAAAAGGGCAGGGGCAGGAGAGATTGAATTTGGAGTCGGAAGCCAAGACCAGGAAACACGGGGTCTGCAGGTGACATAGTGGACTAAGAATTAGGTTCTCCACCACATAAGTGAAACTCAGGGGAAATCCCTGGGATGCAGTCTTCCAGTGTGGACTGGCAATTGCTGGGCCCTGGAGGTGCACTGATTTAAAATCTCCAGCCAATTGGCATTCAGCAAAGAGCCTGGTGCCTACCTAAGTCTAAACACACCTCTAGGAGTTTGACCTATGGGATTATCTCTCTCACTCTAGCAACCTCACCCTAAGGGTGGAGCAAGCATCACACTCCAGACAATCCCACCTAACTGCTGAAAAAGGAAGCTGAGAATCTTTTGAACTCCAATGGAAATAATTCTTTAACTTTTTGTCGAGATCTTTTTTCCTTTTTTTTCTTTTCTCTGTTATTTTTTCCTTTTTTTTTTTTTCTTTTCTTTCTTTGTGACCTTAATGGCTCATGGACTATTTACACATATTCATATTTGTTTTTTCTCATTTCTAGTGTACTCAAAACCAGTTATTTTTCATGGATTAATTTTTTCAGGACTAGAATGTTTGATTAGTATATTTCAGTTTTATTTTGTATTTTTTTTTAATTTTTAGAAATTTTACTTTATATATATATATATTTTATCACTTATCTGTTTCCCTTGATTCTTTTTCTCTCTTTCCTTCAGCTAACAGCCAATCTCTATTGTTCTTTCACTCTTCTTTTAATCTTTCACTTCTATCTTCTCTCCTCCCTCATAGCCATCACATTCTACATCATTTCTGTTTTCTCCCTGTCCATCATTTGAAATTGTAAACTATTTTGCAAACTTACTGTTTTTATGTTAGATGGGTAGACACACACAAACAACACAAAAAAGCAAGGGAACAACTCAGCCCAAACAAATCAAGACACTTCAATCACAAAATCCATCAACACTGCAGCAGAAGAAATGTCAGAGCAGGTGTTTAGAATGTACATAGTTAAACTGATCCATAAGGGAAACAATAGTGTAAGGAGTGAAATCAGAGAGAAAATACAAGAAGTAAAAGATTACTTTGATAAAGAGAGATTCTGAAAAACAAAATCAAGCAGAAATCCTCAGAATGAAGGAATAAATAAATCAAATTAAAAATTCAATGGAAAGCATCACCAACAGACTAGACCACTTGAAAGATAGAGTTTCAGATAATAAAGACAAAATATATAATCTTGAAAATAAAGTTGACCATGGAGAAAACATGTTAAGACATCATGAACAGAACTTCCAAGAAATATGGGATAAACTGAAAAGATGAAATTTAAGATTTATTGTGATAGATGAATGCTCAGAGGTACAAACCAAAGAAATGCACGATCTTTTCAATGAAATAATATCAGAAAAGTTCCCAAATGAAGAATGAAGTGGAAAATCAAATACAGGAGGCATATTATTGTGAAAATGCCTAACATAAAGAATAAGGATAGAAGTTTAAAGGCTTTCAGAGAAAAATTAACACGTCACATTTAAAGAGAAACCAATCCAGATCTCAGCTGATTTCTCAACCCAGACCCTCAAAGCTAGGAAGTCTTGGAATAATTTATACCAAGCTCTGGAAGAAAATGAATGCCAGCCAAGAATACTGTACTCAGCAAAATTAAGCTTCAGAATTGACAATAAAATATAAACCTCTATATAAACAAAAGTTAAAAGAATTCACAATTAGAAAGCCTGAACTACAAAACATACTCAATAAAATATTTCATGAAGAAGAAATGAAAAATAAAAGTGAAAACCAGCAAAAGGAAGAACTATACTAGAAGAATATTCAATCAATGAGAAATCAATTCAAATTAAAAACCAGAAATAAATCAAAATGACAGAGAACAAATTGTATGGAAGGAACATAAAGATTATTTTTAATGTTCTGTATCAGTGATAAGCTTGGGGGTAAGGAGAATAGGTTTTAGTTTTCTCATAATACCCTTCAGTCCTCTCCTTTTCTTTACCATGGATAATTGATGTATTTTCTATTTGAATTAAAAGCTTTGGAGCCAACAAAGGTGCAATATTTGCTTCCATTAGGATGGAACTTCTGGAACTTCCTTTATTCTATTGATAGAACAAAAAGTAGAAGTTGTTAGCAGTTAGGGTATATTCACTGATCAGAATATGATACAGTTGAAAATCTACAACAAAAAGATAACCATAAAAATATATACATCTGAAAACTTTAAAAAATTATTTTCAAATAATTCCCAAAGCAAGCTTGTAAATAAGCACAAGTGAATTACAAATTACTTATAACCCAATAAGAAAATACATAGCAAAACTTAATGGGATGCAGCCAAAGTGGTATTCAGAAGCCAATGAATAACAATACATGAGTTTATTAGCACAAAAAGACATTTCCTTATTTGAAAGTTGAGTTTCTTTATTTAATGCAAAATAACAAAATAACCCAAGTAAAGCAAGGGAAAATAAATTAAAAAATAATAATTTTAAAAGAAACTACAAATTAACCAATAAAAACAAAGCTATTCCTTCTAGAGACCAACCTTTGGTAAACTGACTAAGCAAGAAATCACACATGGTTCCTGAAAAAGACAGCAGGCTAGATTTCAGCCTGAGTGTCATTTACAAAGTGAGGAACTGCAGTCTCAGGCAAATTCCTTCTCTCAGCACAGGCCCACCATTGGCAAAATGCAAATAACAAAACAAAACAAAATCTTGCTTCACAAGTGGATGCCAGAATTTGTTAAGATAGCATATGCAAAAGAAGGCACAATATGTGGCTCACAGAAATGGAAGGAAAAAAAAACCAACTGACACCATGCCATTTTAATGTCACGGACTTCAATAAATAGAGCAGCGGGTCTTAGTCCTGCTTTACCCTAGGATTACCTGTGGTTTTCAAAAAATTCTATGACTGACTATTTCACTACTAGTCCAGATTCCTCAGTAGAGCAATTGTTTTGTGATTGCCTCAACAATATTGTTAACATAGCTGTGCTTCATAAAAACTTAGGGATGTCTGATTCTCCAATTTTTTCTTCCCTAGATTTTTCTTTGTCAGGTTTCTTCCAATGCAAGCTTTAACGCTGGAAATTCTAACACCGGAAAACTTTTCAACCTTTTTTTTTTCTTTTTCTGTCTTATTCCTTATGAATGAGTCCATATTCCATGGTTAGTTTAACAAAAAAATAAAACTAAGAAATAATAATAATTTTAAAAAACGGTCTTAGTCAGGGTTCCTCTAGAAGCAGTTCCTGAAACAGGGATTTTGTTCACATCATTTATGTAGGAGGTGTTCTGAGGAAGCATCAGTAGGAGAGTGGGGAATTAAGCAAAGGAAGGTGAGGAGGTCAGTAAGATGTATTCATGCTCAGGTTGCCAGTGTGGGCCTGGGGATGTCAGAAATGGTATGTAAAATAGACTTCAAAATTGTCCTAGTCAAAGTGTGAGGAATCTGGGTGCTAAACCACCAATTCCCATTCAGCCTGGTTTGGGGATGCTCTTGAGCAATTCGCTCCAGTGGCAAAGCCCTCCAACAAAGGCTTGCAGGAGGAAGCTATTAGCATTTAGGAGCCCAAGAAAGCCAAGTGGACATGGCTTCTGTCACAGGAAATAAGTAAGAAGTCAACAACATGCTCCAGAAATTCCTTCACAGGTCCCTTCTGCTGAAGACCAGCTTGTTCAGATATTCTAGGCTTCAGGAAGCTCTTCGTAAAAATGAAAATATTGGTATTTTCAATAAAAGGAATTGGAATTTAATACCAATGATCTACAGGTGCTTCCTGGCATCTGTGCTACTAACTGCTCCTTTACCTATTGTGTTTCCCTGTTCCCAAAATATACTTTCTTGAAAAAGGATCTGACTACAGGATATGGGATTTGAAGGTGTGTGTGATCAGGTTGCTGTAGGAAACCTCCAGCACATGCGGTAATTACACAACAGTGTAGAAACGACAAGCTTGAGGGTCTTCCAGAGCATCTACTGTTCTTTAAATAACAGTTTTTACTCTTCTAACAGCAAAAATAGCATTTGCCTTTTTTTTTTCTTTTAAGAATCTCTCAGAAGTCTCTCGTCCCCCTGACTTTAGTTTTTTCATAGTTACTCAACAAGACAAAGAATATAAATGTTCCATTTTCAGATAGAAACAGTGAGGCACCTCTTAAATTATAAGAGGTGGCAATAATCAGTCCACTTTGTAGGACTGCTGCATGCTCTGCTAAAGAACTGGCATCGGCAGAATTCCCACCAGTGCTGGGTGCAGGTCACATCTGCTCATGATGGTCCATTCTGACAGAAGCAAAGCCAGTTTGTCTTGGGGACAGTACATTCTTAGTACCATCTAAAAGCCACATAATATGGGATGTGACTTGAGATATATTTGACTGACTTTTAAACAAAAATGTATGAGTTTCTATTTTTGAATGAGAATTTTGCTTCACCTCAAGGAACTAGACACTTTGTTACTTAAACCACATCCAGAAGTCCCCATGGGAAGTGCTTTCACAGTCAGTGTAAAAGCGATACATCGCCAGATGCAGTGACGCATGCCTGTAATCCCAGCACTTTGGGAGGCTGAAACAGGAGAATTGCGAGTTCAAAGCCAGCCTCAGCAATGGCAAGACACTAAGCAACTCAGTGAGACCCTGTCTCTACATAAAACACAAAATAGGGCTGGGGATGTGGCTCAGTGGTCAAGTACCTAAGTTCAATCCCCAGTACCAAAATAAATAAATACATAAAAAATAAAAGCTATACATCACACAATGGAATTGTCATTTAGCAAACAGGATGAAGAAGCTCAATGAGAAGCAATGATGTGGACAGATCTCACAACCGTACTGTTGTATACAAGAAACCAGAACCAGCAGTGAACATGCTGCACGAGTCCATGTACATAAATTTCAAAACCAGGAAAAACCAAAAATATTATTAGAAGTCAAGATAGTCTTTTTTTTTTTTTTTACACAGTTGCAAATAAGACAGGAGCAGTGGTACACACCTATTATCCCAGTTACTCAGGAGGCTGAGGCAGGAGGATCACTTGAGACCAGGAGTTCAAGATCAGCCTAGACAACATAGTGAGATCCCATCTCCAAAAAACAGTTGTCAATGACCCAGCGTGGGTGTTCTCAGTCTTTTAAGGATA